>KN484516.1:0-36865 GCA_000787095.1 Periophthalmodon schlosseri
AGAGAGAGAGAGAGAGATTATTTTTAGACAACTATATTATGTCTAAAATGTATCAGATTATAATACTAATACTTACTATTGACGGCAAAAGTTTGAATGGACAGGGAAGGCTATTGTTTTGATCAGATTTCTATTTCTGTACAAGGATTATAGTGACTAAGTGAATACCAATTGACTATTTAATCTTGTAAAAACAACACTAATATTTTGTATTATTGACATAAAAGCTTTGGGTAAAATATATGATCTCATTTGGATTAGCATACACAATATGTATAACCTACTGGAAGACCTTTACTAATCTTTTAATGATTAACAAATACAGACACACACCTTTACCTGTCCATCTACAGTCAATAGGGCAATCTGACCTCTACCCATTTACGATAAAGACAGCCATATAAATTCATAAACTGAAAGTAAACACTGTAGCTTTATTAAACACAAATTTACCGCTGAATAAAGGCTGCTATTCATTCATGAGCAGGAAGTGGCTCACTATCAATGTATATCCAGCTGTTTTAAGCTACAAAATAAAACATTTTGCAAGCACAAATTGTACCTCGTTTGACAACATACCTCACTCTCCTCCAATTCGTCCACAAAGTTTGCAGATGGCTCTTTTATTTAACGTCCAAATGAAGTAGGGGTAGTCTTGCTTCTTCACCGATCGCCGCTGACGCCTCCCCGGCTGAAGCCCTCTGCTCTCCGGGTTGAGGTGGTTAGGAGCTCCGCGGCTCGGCTCCACTCTCACTGCCGCCCTTTCTGTTTCGATGGCCCGCTAAAACTTCCACCTGCCCGTATGCAAACGCCTGGATGGAATCTTTAAAGAGCAACGTTGCCTAATTTATTCGTGGTTTCAGTTTTGGTAGGTTCAGATAAGGAAATTTAGACGAATAATTGAACAACAAGACGCACAGCCAACCAGGAAGTGTGCGCTTTTAGCCAATCACATGCCCTGAATTTTGTCTGTCAGGCTATAAACAGGAGGGGAAGTAGCCTACTGTAATAAAACTGGTTTATCTGCCGAAATATTAATATGAATCATTTATTTTATTAAACACTGTCTAGACAAGGCTAAACACTCTAGTCTAGTCTTGTAGTCCTAAATTCAGTCCTGGTTTAGACGTGGTTTCAGTCCATTAATCCAGGTTCTACTTTATAAAACTCTGACCTATTTGCTAAAATATTATAATAATCATCTATTGTATTAAATAGTATGTAGTACAGTCTAATGTCTGCAAGTCTTAAAGGGCGAAAATGGCATAAGAAACTTGAATCATGCATACACCCACCATTGTTGGGTTGTGCAAATTCACCGGCGCAAAGTCAAGGCAGGTTCATTTGTGTAGCACAGTTCGTACACAAACTAATTCAAAGTGCTTTACAGAAAAAGAAAGACATCAAATTACAATTCAAATAAATAAAAGCATACATTATTATAAAAGAATTATTATAAAGAGAAGAGTGCAGAATAAACATCTTTCAGTCATATGCACAGCTAAACAGAACTGTTTTGAGCCCGGATTTGGACATTGTCAGAGTAGAGGCCTTTTCTCACATCTTCAGGAAGACTGTTCCAGGTTTTAGCTGCATAAAACTGAAAAGCTGTCAGGAAGCTCCATGTTTAGTTCTAAAACTCTGGGCACCTGCAGGAGGCCCTGGCCAAAAACAATACATTTACAATACATATGGTTTGTCATTTCACAAAAGAGTTATGGAATCTTTCATCTCATCACTCAATTTAAGAAAAGCAAAGGAATAAGCTGGGTGCTATATTTTGTGTCTATGAAACTAAATTGGGCTTGTGGGCAGTGTTATTACATGGGTCATTAAGGGGAAAAATGAATTTTTAATTTGTTAGATCATCGTAACTCAATTGCAAAATAATGACACAGAACATGTGCTATTTTGGATTTGAAAAGACACAGCTCTTTGAGTCATTCTGTTGTATATTTATTTTATTTGCCAAAGTCTCGGTAAAACTGATGCCCTTCCTGTGGAAATAAAAGAGGACTGCACAAAGCAATTATTAACAGAACAGTAGTTATTTCTTCAATACAGGCTAAGACCTTTCTTGCAGAATTAGGCATACATGTTAATCTGAAGCACACATAAATGAGAGTAGGGTAATTATTTTATCACATTCATTCAAATTCCTCAAGAAAATGTGCTTTATCACTCAGTGCTAACCTATGACTAGGACACAGAACAGAAAGCTTAATATACTGTAGCGTCTCGCTCAAGGTAATAAATGGAAGAATAATTCAGAAGATGTCACTTTATTGCGAGAATTGGTTAGTGTCGATCATAACCACACCAATACAAAACTCTAGTTAACAGAAAAGTAGGACCCGTTGAAACTCCCAGTCCAATCAGTCACTACAGTGTCCCACGCACAAGCCCCACTGTCCCAGTCATGGAAGTATAATAAGTTCATATTATAGATTCATGGTCCCACCTTTATCCAATCACGTAATGCCATGAACTTCATAAAATAACAGGGCATTTATAAAAACAGTTACAATGAACATTTCACAAGAAAAACGTGACTTTTTAACATTTAAATTACTGTAGGTTGCTACGATACTATTGACCTTTATATTCATTGATAGGTTACGGCATCTCTAACACTAATCAATGAATAATTGTGAAATTTAACAGTTTTACAGGCGTTTTAATGTGACACGCCCCTTTTGTCTGCGTCGTTTGTTGATGACGTATAATGCCAGCGCCACATACACACGCTGGTCTTGTTTTTACAGAATGGCAACAGTTCAAGTTAGCGAGGCTGAAAAAGTCTATATTTTACACGGCATACGGGTACGATCCTGCAGTTTTACTAATGTATATGATTCCTCTTTGAAATGACTGATAAGTGAAAGTAATGTATGTTTTATTCACGTTATAACGCTGTAGTTTCATTGTCATCACATCTGTTGTCCTTAGGATGACTTAAGGGTGGATGGAAGAGGCTGTGAAGACTACAGACACATGGAAATTGAAACTGATGTTGTGTCCAATACAGACGGATCTGCAAAAGTCACACTGGTAAAGCAAGGCTGTCCTCTAGTCTACTTTTATCAAATTACTCAGAATACAGTGTTAGTAACTGGAAGTAATACTATGTTTTTAATTTTAAAATTTGTAGTAATAAATACACTTATTTTGTATCCACACCAGGGACACACAGCGGTTCTAGTTGGGGTCAAGGCTGAAATAGGAAAACCACGGCCCATGTTACCAGCTGAAGGATATCTGGAGTTCTTTGTTGACTGGTAAATGTTTAGAACTAGAGTTTATTGCAACAATATGAAATAATAAAAGGGTTGTGGTTAAAAACATTTGCATGAACATTAAAACTATACCTATTATTCACATACAATTCATTCAAAAAATTATATTTTTAATATGAATTGTGTGTGATTCAACTTCCACAAGGAGGTAGTATTGTAACATTTATTTCTCTGAATGAAAGAGTTCAGTAATTTTGTCATTGTCATTACTTAAATTAATTATTCAATTATTAATTAAGTAATTATAATAATATCATTATCATTCATACCATATCATTAATAATATTATTAAATTTCTCAAAGTACACAAATTTGGATAAACAAAAAGTAACATTTAGGCATCATAAAATCATAATGTAAATAAAAACATGTATTTAAGTATGCATTACACTACACCCATTTACAGTCATCATTATAATTATGGTTGACCTCTGTTGTCAGTTCGGCCAATGCAACTCCTGAGTTTGAGGGCAGAGGAGGCGAGGAGCTGGGGACTGAGCTGAGTAACACTTTGTACAAAGTCTTCAACAACAAAAACAGTGTAAATCTGAAGAGTCTGTGTATCCTCAAAGGAGAGCACTGCTGGGTCCTCTACGTCGATGTTCTTGTAAGACACTGGCTATTATTTGACTTTACTGTAAAAATACCATTTATGTATATGATAATCAAACAATACTAAATGTTTTACAGCTTTTGCAATGTGATGGAAACCTGTATGATGCCATTTCAATAGCAATCAAGGCAGCTCTCTTCAACACAAAGTAAGTTGGAAAGAAAGGTACTGGTCAATTTTAATACATCACTTATAAGACATATACAGTATTTTATAGGAGTGTTATAAAGTATATATTTACTGTTGGGGTGGTAGCAGCCTAGTTGAGCCTAGTTGAATACCAGAATAACATGATTCTGTTTATACTATGAATGTGTGGCTGGGGTGCACAGAATGACTGCCAAGTTAAAACCTAAAGAACTAGTACCCTCCAGGGTCCGCTTCAGACCCCTCAAACGGGGTGGGATGGTTCACTTTAGCCAGTGGAGACACTTGTGGCCTGTACCAATCCACCAAACCAGTGGAAACAAGGCTTTTGTAACTCCTCAGGGCAATTCAGTAAATGAAAAACTTCAAAAATCTGAGTAAGCCAAAACTAAACGTGGCCTAGACAATGACTAAACTAGGACTAGAACAGGACTAAACCAAGTCTAGATCAGGACTAAAGCAGGATAAGACCAGGACCAAACCAAGTGTGAATGCAGTCGTCGTAAGATTAATGCATTACTTTTACACAGGATCCCGAAAGTGCACATATCTTCAGATGATGAAGGAAGCAAAGAGATTGAGCTTTCAGACGACCCTTACGACTGCATGAGATTGAATGTGGAAAATGTTCCATGCATTGTTACTTTGTGCAAGGTAAATTGATTTAATTTTTTATTTTATTTTTTTAGAATTTCATTTTGAACAGTTGCAACTTTCCACCTGCAATTATTAGGTAATCAAATGTCCTCTAAAACCTGCTAACCCTGTAGTTTACAATCATGTTCTGAAATACTGCTGCAAGACTAATCACAATCAAATCAAAATGGCAATTGTTATGAAATGTGATTCTTGTATGTTCACATTGAGTCAGTCTTCTTGTGCTTCAGAATGTGTTTATAATGTGTGCTTAGAGGTTAGAACTGAATCCTCATTTGAAAACATAAATCGCAAATGTAATCAGAATTGCAATTAAAAAATAAATAAATAAAAATAATAATAATTACATTCCCTCCCAAAATTGTGCAACCATAATTTCTATTAAATAACCTACATTTATCTCACCTATTGTGTGTGGACAGGTGGGGCACAGACATGTGGTTGATGCGTCGCTGCAGGAGAAGGCGTGCTCTGTGGCCAGTCTCTTGATCGCAGTGACACAGAAGGGCACCGTGACCTGCCTGAGGAAAGTGGGTGGAGGGAGTCTGGACCCAGAGTCTGTGTTTGAGATGACAGAGGTGAGAGCAACCATCTGGGCCCCCCTGCAGCAGATGAACAATTAGCATAGTCTCATCAATATAGAGGCAGCATTTACTTTACTTGACAAAAGGTCTTTTTAGTGCCAGACAGAACTGCTCACAATGTCTAATATATGATGAAATTGACATTTAGTAGTATGTAGTAGTTTATCATTAATTCAATTGTCGCGCCAATCCTCCAAAAAAAAACTAAACGATGAATGAATGTTCTTAATGATATGGGCATTTGTACTGCCCCACAAACACTGAGCAAAACTTACTATTAAATCTTTCACTGCAGGTCATCTTGGTAGTACATGAATTATGAAGAATTCTGACTAAAATCTTTGTGATTATTTGTTTTTGTTTTGTTTTGCCATAATTGAGTCGTTATACTTGTCATTGTAATTGTGCTAACAACAATAAGATTCTTGTTTGGCTTTTTCCCTTTGGGAGCACCACAGCCTTCAATAGATTTGCATATAGATAAAAAAAAAAAAAAAATTCTGTTGCCAACTATGTGGCTACTACTGTCTCTGTCCTAAACTTCCATAGTGTTACAGTGCATTAACAAAGCTATTATTGACAAAAAAAAATACTGTCTTTCTCCAGACAGGAAAACGTGTTGGAAAAGCTCTGCACGCTCCACTCATGAACCTTCTGCAGCAGGAAGAGAAACTGGGAAAGTCGAGACAAAAAGTCGGATTTCTTGGATAGCTAAGCTAATACATTTTTCACTTTTTTCTAATAAAATTCCTTAAAATATATTTGTTCATATATATTTTTTGCTTTGAAATAGACATCCTATTCTGACTAGACCAGACCTTAGAAATTTAAATAAAGGCACACTCACTGACGTAATCTTAACAAACCCCATAATTATAAGGCAAATGGTGTTTTTCCACTTGATTTTAGTGACCATTGTCCAATTGGATGTATTCGAAATACAAAAGTAAAAAAGACGCATCCATGTGTAAAGGTTAGAAGATCATATAAACATTTCAATGAGCAGACCTTCATCTCACCTGTATTACAGTGATATCGGGCTAACGTCAGCTTTCCCTGACATAAACTTTTTTATTAATACATTTAATGAAATTGTAGACTGACCTGCGCCTAAAAGAAAAAAATAGAATGAAAAAAATAACAATCCTTGGTTCAACTCAGAAATTGCAAGTTTAATTAGAGAAAAAAATAACAACCTTGGTTCAACTCAGAAATTGCAAGTTTAATTAGAGAAAGAAATGCTGCCTGGAAAACTGCTCACACAACTAGGTCAGATTTGGATTGGGAGATTTTTGCAAAAAGAAATAAATGTTTATCAACAGTTAGAAAGGCAAAAACTTATTACTTCACGTCTGCGCTGACAGAGAGTCATGGAAATCCAGCAAAGTTCTGGAGAACAGTAAGATCCCTCTCAGAACCTAATATTCACATATTACCAACCAATATTTTATTAGATTCAGCTGTTGTAAATTCTAAAGAGGAAATATGTGATGTTTCCAATAGGTATTTTATGTCTGCATGTGGCGTTTTGGATAATAATTGTGATCCTTCTGATCTTAATTATGTTGAATCTGAACCTTGGGCAGATAATCAAATTTTTTCTTTAAGACCTTTCACTTACATGGACGTCTTAAATGCACTCCGCTCCATAGACCCAAAGAAGTCCACGGGATGACCTTGATCCAAAACTTCTATTACTAGCTGCCCCATATTTAATTCAACCTCTTACATATTACATATTTTTAATTTATAAATTCAAATGGCACTTATACCAGAATTATGGAAAATGGCACTTGTTTTACCTTTACATAAAGGTGGGACAACTAAAAATGTAAATAATTTCCGGCCAATATCTAAATTACCTTGCCTTGCAAAAGTTTTAGAAAAATTAGATGCAAATCAAGTTACAGTTTATTTAAATAAATGCTTCATTTTGAAGTGTTATCAATCAGGTTTCAAAAAAAAAAAAAATGGCACAGTACTGTCACTGCAACCACTGATTCAGTGGATTTAGTGGAGTCCTTTTGAATCATCTGAAGCAGACTGGATTTGACAATGCTACAAGTAATTGGTTCCAAAATTATCTTTCAAACAGGCAGTACTAGCTGATGGTTTTAAATCAGATTTTCTAACTAAGTAAAGGAGTTCCTCAATGCTCAATTTTGAGCCCCCTACTTTTTACTATTTTTATTAATTCTATTGGTTACAATTTAAAACAAAGCCACATACATTTATATGCAGATGATGCTGTTTTGTGTGCAAGTGCTCCCTCTACTGATCAGGCGATTTTAAAACTGCAAGAAGATTTTATTGAAATCCAAAATGTTCTCATAAATCTTAAACTGTCTTTGAATGAAAATAAAACTAAGTATATGATTTTTTTCTAAAAAACATTTAAGTAATGTGTAAGCTACAAAACTTTATACGCTAAATGGTACATCCATTGAAAGGGTCGACACTTATAACTATCTTGGATTTTGGCTTATCCTTTAAAAAACATATCTCAGAATTATGTAACAGTTTAAAATCTAAATTATCATTTTATTACAGAAACAAATATTGTATCCCAATAAATTATAGAAAAGAAATAGCGCAAGCAACCTTCCTCTCCGTGCTGGATTATGGGGATGTGGTGATGCAGACTTCAGCCTCTACTTTGAAACCGTTGGATCCACTCTTTCACTCTGCCCTTCGTTTTATTACAGGTGATGGATTTGAAACCCATCATTGTGTTCTCTATGAAAAAGTGTTGACCATCGCTGTCTGTTAGAAGAGAACAGCACTGTATGAAATTTATCTATAAGGGACTAGGGTACTTCAAAAACTGCCAGAGTACCTCAGCTGCTTGTTAATCATTGATACCAGATCACATGACTGTATAAGGCTAAGGACTAACCACACCAGAACTGAGACAGGAAAGAGGCTTTTAGCCGTTTTGCTTCACAAAAATTGAATACACTCCAAGGAAAAGGAAAACTGAATATGTTGGTGACACAATCGCAATTTAATAATCTGGTAACAAACTTTTATACACACACCTGCACCTGTTTTTAATGTTTTATATGGACTTGTATACTTGTTTGGTTTTGTTTGTTTTTTCTACTTGTATTGTATTTTAAACAGGGTGCGCATGAAAAAGAGAGTCTAAGTGCTCTCATTGGGTTCCCCTGCATAAATAAAGATAAATAAATCAAATAAATCCTTATCTGTACAAACAAGGGTTACTGTGAAGTGAAGTAACCAGTAATACTGAGTCCACACAGTTTAGTCTCTCCATCTTCTGTCCTGTGCCACGTGTCTGCAGTTTTAGGAGGAGCAGATGTAACCTTGGCTAGACGCGCTTTTCTTTCACCATTTGGGACCAGTTCACAATAAACTCAACATCATTTGCCAAAACTGAACTAACAACGTCTGGCGGAAATAAACTCTTATGTAACTGTTGAAAATGTTTAAATTCAGTTAAGGTTAAATTCAACTAGTATTTACTTTTGAAAAATATTTTTCAAAACACACCATGTAACTTGTACTTTGATTCTTAGTCACTGCTACTGTTAATGAGGTGAAATGTTTACTGTACAAATTTGTCATAAGTTAGTTCATAGCTGGGAAATGCTGTCTAATAATTACTTTTTAGTTTAGCTTTCATCAACTTTTCATCAAGTATTAAATTCATTTATCCACATTCATTGATCTGGGATTACTTATGGTCCATTATGGACATTTATCACATTTCAATGTTTCTTAAAGGTTCACTTTCTCATGGAGGATATGCCACCTGTTGTTATTTATTTGGTATGTTCCACAGTATGGCATTTTATTCTTCTATTACTGATGTTTCTATTGCTCAAAAATATCTTGAAAAACATGCATTCTCACTGTGAAAGGGCTTGCCTCTCCACAGATCTGTCTTTTAACTAGCCCGAGGGCACCACTTGGTTGTCTTCATTGAGACAGACAGAAGATGAGATGGATAGAAGATAGAATTTTAATGCCATATTGTGGAACCTTCAAGGCAAAGCAGTAACATCATGGTCACAAGCGTGTGGCATACTCTTCCAGAAAAGTTACATAGTGCTCCTTTTAAAAGACATATTATTTTGGGATAGAATTACGACTTTTACAAAATAAAAGGCAAATTACTGCTTCGAAGTTTTGCTACATCTCCTGTCCAGAGTTGTTGATCAGACCAGGTTAAAATTCATCACCAACTCACAGACACTGGTCAAATCTTCCAATGTGATTTTGGGCAGCTTATTTCCTGCTTCTCTGCCATTAAAATGTCAAAGTTGTTTAGGTATTTTATGCCACATGTTAAGCAGAGTTTATTTTTCCTCTTTTTTCTGAACTTGGATTAAAATCATGGAAGGTTATGTAATTGTCAGGTTTATAGTGTCCTCCTTCGCAGCCAGTCCCCACCTGTTCCCCAGACCAAAGTTTGTTGAATCGGTCTTCTGTCTGGAGCCACATCACGAGGCAAATAGTTTTATTTTTTCCCTCCAAGCAGAGGCAGCTAAAGTTTTAAGAAATTCTACTCAAGTAAAAATATAGGTACTTTAAAACTCAAGATAATAACTAAAGATAATTGTATGGACACTATTTTTAAGATGGCAAATCAGATGTTAATGAGACACTTTAAAGGTGTAACTTTTCAAATGGAGGATCTGCCACCTGATTGTCTCCATGAAGAAAGGCATGTGATGCCACAAGGGAAAGTTATAGGTAAATTCTGTGGAGAGGCGAGCCCACTCACAGTAAGAAGGCATTTTTTGAGCTACCTGTAATAAATTAATACGAAATTCAAGTTTAATATCATAGAATCAAGTTAAATTCATAATGTGTAACATTCCTGTCAAACCAATAATATCTTCATAGAGATTGGCAATGCACTTTTAAATAATTTGCCACTTATTTGACTTTTGACACTTATAGATTTACTCATATAGTGGGTAACCAAGACTTTTAGTACTCTTACTTCAAAAAATGTGATTACTCAAGTATAGGTGTGGTATGTCGTTGTATAAAGTTGTATCTCTTTTTTTTAAAGTTACTCAAAAAAATATAACTTTACCCACTGTGCCTGGAAGGGTGTGACAGGCAGGCGGACAGACACAGAGGCGGGATATAATAAATTGAAAGTCCACGTTGAAGCTGCCTCAGAAACTGAGAAAGACTAAAGATGGAGCCAAGAGGAGCGTGTGTTCTGCTGGGGCTGCTGCTGATGCTGAACAGCTCTGTGCAACAAAACCCAACCAAGAAGAAACCAGTCAAGAAAGGTACAGTGATATCTGGATATCTGATATGTTTAAATATACTTTATATAATAGCACTCTTGGCTAAAAAGGCTGTTCTATTTGTCAATGTTAGAACATTTGGCTAAAAATATACCACAAAAACAAAAATATAATATAAATAATATAAAGTTGCCTAAATCAACACTGACTGTATAACTGTATTATCTGTTAATGTTTAGAGGTGACTAAAGATGCAGCAATTGAGGATCTACAAAAACAGATCAATGACATTGTCCAGGAGATGAACTTACTGAAGGAGCAACAGGCTCTCCAGACAGGTGAGGCAAATGTCATCTATACTCTACCTGTTATCTGGTCAATATATTGGATATGGATTATAAATGATTGCCACAGTTTCCAAACATGATGGTCTAACTATGTCCTTAATATAATCCCACAGATTTGTAAACATCGGCAGTAGTTAGACACTATACTTAAAGGTGCAAATGTACATTTTCTGGTAAAAATTATTCCTATTCTCCATGGTAATTGATCATTTTTGTAATTGTTTCTCCTGTAAAGTTCCACAGTATGGCATTAAACTTATTTATCTACATGGAGAAAAGAATATGAAAAAACACCTGCATTTTAATATATATTTAAGATGGATACATTTAAATCAATACTGTGGAAAATTCCAGGCAAGCAATAACATCTCCATGAGACATGCAGATGCCTGAGCATCTAAAAGAAAAGTTCACCTAAGTGCACCTAAGTATTTAAAATTTTAACCAACTTTATTTCAGTTTCACAGACTGAGCACAGACATTTCAAAATATTTAGACATTAAGACATTACCTTTATTGCTGTTTCATCTTGAGTTATGTAATGATGGACACATGGAAGTCAACACTGAAATCTGCTTCTGTAAAAGTAAAACAGGTGGATTGCATGTGTGTAGTTTTTTAAACATTTTGATATTGAAAGCACATGTCAAACCAGAGCCTTTTGTTCAACATCACATCCTGTTTGCTTGTTTTGATCTGCACCCGTGACATTAATCCAACATATTTCCTGTCCTTTTTAGTTTGTTTGAAAGGCATAAAAGTCCTCAACAAGTGCTTTTTGGTCAACTCGGTGAAAAAGAGGTACCACACTGCCAGCGAGGACTGTAACCAAATGGGAGGGGTCCTGGTCTCGCCTCTGTCCAGCTCTGAAAATGACCAACTTCGGGACTACATTCGTCAGAGTTTGGGGCAGGGTGAGCAGATCTGGTTGGGAATCAATGACATGATTACGGAGGGGGATTGGATGGACCAAACAGGGGCGAAAGTCACATACAAAAACTGGGACACGTCCAACTATAGGTCCCCCCAACCAGATGGAGGTATGTCCCAAAACTGCGCCGTCCTGTCTGCAGCGTCCAACGGGAAGTGGTTTGATGAAAACTGTCGAGAGGAGAAAGCCTCTGTCTGTCAGTTTAACATTGTCTGAAAATATTAGTTATTAGTTATTAGTTAATATTAGTTCAAGAGTTGTACAACCACATTTTGTAATAAGACATAATTTTGTAATAAAGTTTTAAAGTGTAAAAAATCTGTTATTTTTGTAATTAAACCAAAATTTTATTTGCTGAATTTTGTAATAAACTTTGTCAACAAATTATCTATTGCATTTTGAGTAATTCATATTGAAAAAAAATATTACAAAGTGCAGTTTTATGACTAGATCGGTGTAATGATACTAAAATGTTAAACTCAAAACCGCACTAGACAATACAATGTAGTTTTCAACATGAAATATTTGCAGTTTATTTTATACTGACTTGTGGTCCAATATCGATGAAGACCTTTCTAAAACAATTTAGGAAACGTCCAATTTGTTCTATTTATGTGATTTTTGATTTTTTGTATTGCCAAAAGTGACAATACTTGTTTTAGCATCATTTAGTAATAGTATGTGAAAAATTATAATACATTTAGGGAGTTTTGTTACATAATCTAATGTTATTACAAAATGTGGTTGTACAAGAATGAGTTCACACCAGAGGCTAAAGTGTCCAGGAAACTTCATAGTCTATCAAGCTCAGTTACATAGTATTAGATATTACAGAATAGTATTATGTATAACCTGCTAATATATGTATATGTTGACGATTTAAACAAGTGATTCAAGATTTTTTATGAATGCAATTACAAAAGAGGCAATTTTCAAACCATTTTTGCCTCTAGTGTAGTCAAGGTCTTATTTATGCTCCACTTAACACAGTTCTAGCACTTTCTGTACTCTTCACCAATTTGGCTGAAGTTGTATCAAAGCCATTGTTTTAAAGTTGAAACCAAAGTGAACTCTCTAAATGTCACTATGATTTATATAATGAAGAAGTGAGGTGTAATTTGGTGTCCTCTTGTGGTTGAAGAGGACCGAGCACATGGTTTGGTCTAGAAGTGTCTTGTCAGTATCTGTTCTTAAGACTTCTCTTTAAACACTTGATTAAAAAATGACTTTAACTGTCTGCAGTGCCAAGTGTGTTAAGATGCTGGCATCTTTCACGACTACGATTAAAAGTAAAATAATGCACAGTACGGACCCAAAAACTACAAAACTGAATATTTCACTATTTTGTACAAAATTCAAACATAACTTCCACATTGATCTTGACATTGATTTTCTTATGTTAAGAAAATGCTAAACAATTTTGAATGTTTCATCTCTCCAGTCTAAACACCAAAACAGTATTATTTCTTTAGTAACAAATTCAAATGAAAAGTTCTTTAAACCAGAAAAATGTAGACATGTTAGAAATATCCAAGTTTGGCAAACTATAACACACATAATCCATCTAGCCAAGCAAGAAAAGGCCTCAATAAAAGTACTCATGTTAAAATGAATGCATTTATTAGTTGTATGGAGTCAACAACTCAATTCAATCTTATGCAATGCTTTTTATGTACTTTTCAATGTTTTCTCAATAAACTCTATCAACGCTGTTGTTTGGCATTGCGTGTCTTGTTGCTAAAGGAAAAAACTGGAAGATTCTGAGAGCGACTTCATGCAAGTAAATGCAAATGTAAATTTGCCTTTCATATTGTTGAGAGTGAAACACACAGCCCTTTTATGGTACATCCTGGTTTGTTTTCCACACAGGATCTGCAGTCAGTCCAAAACCTCATTGTTTTCATATCTGAGATTCATTTGGTCAAAAGTTTACCACTATCCTAAAATGTAGCCTTTGAGTGCCAAGGACAACAAAATGTGTCTGTAAAAAACAATCTTAAACATTTATTCCAAAAACTAAAATTTTACATTAAACCAAAAATGGAACTAATATTGACATTATAAAAAAACAAAAGTCCCTTGTTCCAGGAAGATTTAATAAAACTAAACATCATTTAAAAAAAAAAAAAATCCATCTAAATACATTCAAAAAGTCCACAGCTCATTTCAGTTTCAGTCCTACATCAATGCACAGGAGTGTAGAAGAAACATTAGTCATATTTTAGTAGTTCAATTCAAGGCGTATAAGAAAGTTTCAGTAACCATTTATTAAAATTTTCATGATGTTTTTAGCAAATTGGATAATCAGAACTGCCTTAGTTAAACAAAGTGTGAGTGAATGGTCTCTGTCAGTCTATAGCTCGCCGTTGTTCCACCCAACATGATTTTGGTTCAACCTAAAACTGACGTCTATCTGAAAACATAATCATTGATAATTTATGCAATTAGTACCAATATAAACATTATTCCAAAATATATGCTTTCATTTTTTAATAAATAAATAATTATTATTTCAAACTATGTTCATCTTTTGCGTCAGACATAATCGGAAACTGATCAGGATTACAAAACAATCAATTATTAGTCTTTCTGATAATCACGTCACGCACTACCTCTCATAAAACTAAGAGCAAAAGGATGAAAAGTTCCATTATGTTTTAGCCTGTAACAACAATAATTAAAATAGATAAATCCTTGAAATTAGATGAAAAGGCACTGTACCTGACTTTTAAACAATGAAACACTTGAAACAAAACTGGACCACTGCAAAACGTTATTCCTCACTTTCCTAACGCATTTTTAGCATACAGATAATTGACCACGGTGAGTTTATAAGCGCATTCCACAACATTCAGAGGCCAGAGTCATTATAACGTTAACAACAACTAGTATGCTAATGGTGCACTTCCTGGTTTGAACTTGAACTTGGTGTTTGAACCTGAACTTGGTGTTTGAACAGCTTTTACAATATATCTGTACTGGAGCAAAGCAAATTTAAGTTTACATGAAAAGGCACTTTAAATTGAACTACTAAAACGTATTTCCTTTATATCTTAACCTGATGTAGAACTGCAGATGGGACGTCCCGCTACAGCTCCTCTGTCACTGTGTCCACGGGCGGCTGCGGGTCCATATCCGCCCCCGATAACCTGATAGTGTTAAAGTCCCCCGTACTTTTGAACGTATACAACTCATTATCCACCATTCTCCGGTCCTGAAACCCGAGACTGTCCTGCCTGTCTATGGGGGTCCGTGGCCTGGGCGGGATGAAGCTTTCAGAGGGCTTCAAAAAACCCCGGTACTCGTCCAGTTCTGGTTCCAGGTCCGGTTCTTTGATGGTGGGTAATGCCGGTGTGTCCGTAGGTCCAGTGAAGGTGTGGTAGGAGTCCGTCTGGATGCCCTTAAAGTGGTCAGACATGGAGTCTGCGTAGCTACTGTCGCCAAGGAGATGCCCGTAAGTGAGGGTCTCGTCGATGGAGGCGTAAACGTGAGAATCGTTGTCTGAGCGCGATTTGGAAAACGTGCGATCGTTCGGACGGAAGATGTTGCCCTTTCCAATGTAGATGGAAGAATCATTAGACATCTTCTGCTTCTTTTTCCTAGTATAGAAGACAAAGAAATGGAAAAAAGAAAAGGTTAATAATGTAATCCTGCTTGCTTGAATATGCAGTGCAAATGAATAACATCTGCAGCTTTATACCATCTAAAAACATTGCAAAAATCAAAGGTGTACTGCCAGACTTAAACTTATCCATGCATTTGTCTCCAGTAGATTAGACTCCTGTTACGGCCTGTTCACTGGCCTCTCCAAATGAGCGTGAAGGCAGCTGCAGTAAATCCAGAACGTTGCTGCTCGGGTCCTGACTAGAACTAGGAAGTATGAGCACATAAGTCCTGTGCTCAAGTCTCTGCACTGGCTCCTGTGGCTCGGAGAACAGACTTTAAAGCAGCTCTGCTTGTTACAAGTCTCTCCATGGCCCAGCACCAAAGTACATCTCCCACATGTTAGTGCCATATGAACCATGTCACACTCTGAGGACTTCAGGGACCGGCCTCCTGCTGTGCCCAGAGTCAGGACTAAACATGGGGAATCAGTGTTTCAGTTTTATGCAGCTAAAACCTGGAACAGTCTTCCTGAAGATGTGAGACAGGCCTCTACTTCGACAATGTTTAAATCCAGGCTCAAAACGGTTTTGTTTAGCTGTGCATATGACGTTTTTATTCTGCACTTTTCTCCTTTAATGTTAATGTTATGATGATTATTTGTGATTATTTATTTTTTATTTGTTGTATTGTGATTTTAATGTCTTTCTTATTCTGTAAAGCACTTTGAATTACCTTGTGTACGAATTGTGCTGTACAAATAAACTCACCTTGCCATTTTAAAAGGTGTACTATGTAACTTTTTTGAGGATCCGTCACCTGCTTGTTACCATGGTGATGTTATTGCTTTGCCTAGAATATTCTGCAATATGGCATTTAACGTATCTGTGTCTCCATGGAGACAAGCAGGTAAGGCAACCAGACCAAGTAAAAAGTCAGGTCTATGTGACCCCAGTGATCAGAATGCATGTTTTTCAAGGCTTTTTAATTTTGATCAATAAAAAACAATTAATGTCTGTGGTACGTTCCAGGCAGGTGGGCAGACCCTCCGCCAAAAAGGTACATAGTGCACCTTTAAAATCTTACTGCCTAGTGATGATTGTGAAAGTAGTTGTGTTCATCCATGTAGTATGTAAAATCTATGTTATGTTATTTGTGCTATAGCCAAGCCAAGAAAGAAGATAGACAAGAATTCAATATGGCTGAACCAGATGCCAAAAGCATGTTTGTTTCAGAGGTACCTTTACTTTCAATGTAGATCTTCTAAACTAGTTGTTTACTGAGATTGAGGGAGACACTTGCACATTCACCACAGTACTTTGACTAAACCCAAAGTTAACCCAAAACTAAACCTGAACTGGATCAGGACTAAACCAGGACTAGAACAGGACCAAACCAACTTAAAAGAGAAGAGCACTGATCAGAACTAGACTTCGGCCTAGTTTTGCAGTCTGTATTTATAAATGTTGCAGTTCATCATAACTAGTGGTATTTTCTGATGCACTCACTTTGCCATGACGCAGACGACCACCAGAATAATGAGGAGCAGGAGGAGGGCCCCAGCGATCCCCAGGACAATGGCCAAGAGATCTGAGGAGACAGTACATACAGTGATCAGTTTAAATCAATCAATTTGAATTAGAGGTAATATCTGTCAAACAATAGACATGTTAAGTAAAGAGCCATAACGTGCACTTCTACTGGTTAAAATGACAATACGATTCCAAAACCATGGATGCCATAAGTCATTCACCAAGCACATCATAGACAGCCCTTTTGTGTGTAATGAGTTTTAGTCATAGAATCTGTCAACCCAAAGTAAGGAGCTTATTTTGTATTCTGACTGGATATTCCATTTGAAAACCAAAACGTCTGCATGAAAACTTTTACACCATGTAGAATTATGTGAATAAATCATTACAATTGTTATCAGTAAAACCAAGATTTCAAACAATATTTAAAAGGTGCACTATGTAACTTCTCAGGTGGAGAGTGCCATTTTCCTGTCGTCATGGAGATGTTAACATATCCATTTTGCATTTATTCATTCAATTACAGTTGTTTTTAATCCCAAGATCTCCTTTAAAACACAAATTTCTTACTCTGAGCTGCTCACCTCTCCACAGATCTGACCTCTGACTTGACCATGATGTCACTTGGCCCCAGGCTTGTCTCCACGCAATAACATCTCCATGGAGACACGCAGGTGGCGGACCATCTACCAGGAAAGTTACGTAGTGCACCTTTAACTAATAAATACTTACTGCTTTTCTTTTGCAGTATGATTTTAGTCACCGCCCCGAAGTCTCCCTCCTCTGGCACACAGTTGGACATGTTTAAGTAAAAACTGTAGGGCACGATCAGTTTGTCGTCCATGGCTTCATCCTCTCTTCGGCTCATCAGCTCCTCTTCGTATCCGAGCATGCGCACGGTGATACTGGTGTGGCGGTCCGCACATTTGGGTTGGCTCACATTAGGGAAGTGGAGCAGGGCCTGGTAGTTTCGGGGCAGAGTCATGATCCAGGACACGGTGGAGGACAGACTCATCCCCCTCGGCCAGTTGGGGGTACCCAGGAGGATGGGGGCTGTGGGGTCAGGGGTCACTCGGTAGATCATGGTCTCTAAGGAAAAAGATATGTTCTCTTTTTAATATATTCTCATAAAGTTGTGAGGGGAAAAAAAATAATTAAAAACACTTCAAATTGGCCCTTTATTTTCATTCTGGCTGTGAATTTTTTCTTGAGGTAACATGCTGCCCTCTTGTGGACTTTGAGATGAATTAAAGAAAAACTAGCAGAAAATGTGATTCAACAAAAAGTTAATCAAAACATTTAGAGCGAAAGATTGCACATATGGACTGCAACATAAGCATGCTCAAATCAAAGTGTAGAACTGTTACAGATACCTCTATTTTACTTAATATTAAAGTGACTACAGAGCCAGATGAGGGGACAGTTTCGTATTTCATGTGGATTATTCAGGTACTATAACATTTAAATTTTTGGACATAAAATGCATTAAACCTTTCCAAATGAGGCTTTATTTATTAACATGCTTGTGAGGAAAATCATTGTGGGGTAGAACAGCCCAACTAAAGATAAAATATTCAACAAGCATGGAGTAACAAAGTGAAAAAAATGTGACTGTTGCATAGTTTACCTTCAGACATTACCTTCAGACATGTCAAAGCATGTACAAATGTACTCGTAGAGTGTAACTGATTGACATTTGTGTATTCAGAAACAAATCCCCCTGTATAGCCTCTCCCACTCATTCTTTTCTACCTATAGGCCTATCTGAGCAAAGTTAAAAAATATATACACTACCAGTCGATGTTTTTTTTCTTTATGTTTACTACTTGAAGACTCTGAAGACAACAAATATATGATGCAAGCTATGTGGAATTATGTAGTAAAGAAAAGAAAAAAAAAGTTAAATAACTCTCAAAGTGACAGTGCAAACCCTTGGACTTCACTCAGTGAGATTCTTGGTGAAGCCTCCTGACATTGTTTTCACTTCATAGCTGTGCCTCATCAGGGTCAAGAAATGCCTAAAGTGCAAACCAGGGTTTAAAGAAAAGGTTGGCTATTCAAAAAATGTTTACTATATTCCATATGTGTCAATTTATTTCATCATCATGGAAATAAAGAAGAAGAATGAATTTAAAAGTTTTGACTGGTAGTGTATAATCCAGATATGTATATTCACTTTCTATTATTACTGTCTGTCTGTGTGTCGAGTCGAGTCGAGTCGAGTCGAGTCGAGTCGAGTCGAGTCGAGTCGAGTCGAGTCGAGTCGAGTCGAGTCGAGTCGAGTCGAGTCGAGTCGAGTCGAGTCGAGTCGAGTCGAGTCGAGTCGAGTCGAGTCGAGTCGTATGATACACATATACACATATATACACACACACACTCTTATATATACTTTTTTATGATTATTTTTCTCACCATGTTGAATTTGTTACTGGACCTTTATTAACAAGGCAATACTAGTCTAATAATTGTTGGTTTTACACAAGTCTCTAAGTAAAATATAACTCATCTTACCTGATATCTCTGGGCTAAAGGACACATTGAGGAAGTGTCCCTTGTATTTTCTGAAGTCATTTGTTTTGGCTGTTATAGAGATGTTGGAGTGGGCCTGGACTTTCTGAATGGGACCGTTAAAACAGAAGTCCCCAATAGATGCACCCTCGCTCTCCTCCAGGTGTAAAGACACAAGCCCGCTGCACTCCTGTCCCACCAGAGACTGCTTGAGGGTCCCGGTGGGGGAGACCAGGTCCACAGTGCCGTCTTCAGGCATGACGATTCTCCAGGTGGCGCTGTGGAGGGCCATAGGCAAACAGGAGTCCAGCTTTGGAGGGGTGAGAAGATATTCGGGACAAGAGGAGTAGTCCTGGCATTCTGGGGACAAAGAGTCAATGGGTTACTATATATTGATACTTTGCAGTGACATCACACAGGGGAATAGCAGCATGTATGTCTGTGGCGGAATGTTCAGCAGTTACCATGGTGACAAAATACACACATTAGCAAAGATTGCTAAAAAGTTTATTATAAAGTATAAAAGAGTATAAATAAATACATACAAATTTAAAATGGATTTAAACAATGCAAGTGTTCATGGTCCCATGAAGGTAGGTGCTTGATGTTCAACAAAAAAGGTCAGGGTGACTAACTGAAAAACAGTTGGCTAATGCTAACTAGCTTGTGATGGTGAGGTTATTCGAGAGAGACCTGTTCTACAGCATGAATCAGCTCACATGTTGCAATTCTAAAAAAGTCAGTTCTTTATGGTCAGATTGATCAATGTCAATATTGAAACAGTGGTTGGTTCAATTCTCACTAGCAGCACTGAATACTGTTTTTGTAGTGGGCAAGACATTTGCTTGATTTAGTGGTAGATGCAAGTAACTTATTTTAACAATTTTAAATATACCTAGAACACCTGAAAATATTTAAAATTGTTACATGTTAATTAAATCCCTGTTTCAAGGCCATGAGGACAACTGACCTGTGAAAGTTGGGACAACCTGGAGGTATACAGGACATGAACGTTTTTTCTCAAAAAAAAAAAAAAAAAGTAGCCTATAGGCTACTGGCATCTGTTCTTGGTTGGTTAGCAACTGCATGCTGATCAAAAATATTCCCAGGTATACAAGAACATTAGAAATTAGGAATTATAACTGTAACTGAACTGTATTTTATGTAACAGAATTTTTTTAACTGCTCTGGTTTGTTTTTAGTTAGCTTCTGAACAGAACAAAGAAGACATATCTAAGTTATGTTGACTACCAAATAATTTGACTCAACAAACAAAGCCATTTATAAAAAGAAAAACAGTCCAAAGCCCTGTATTCTCACCTATCACTTGAGTGGTCGTGAGTTGCAAATCTTCATTGGGACAGTCCAGAAAAGACAGTTTCCCTTTGGTCCCTGATGCCACATTTATTTTTGTTTGGAGTTTAGAATCGAGGGTCATCTCACAGTTCGGATCAGAGCCCACCTTCTCAATCTGCAATGACAACGACTGCTGCGTCGACAGGTCCACTGTGCACAAAACTGAAACAAAATTGAGAAATTAACATGCAGGCATTATATTGTTTGCAGTGGTCATTTGTTTAATGTATTCCCAGTATTCTATCTTAATTATTCACAGTAATGAGTCTAAAACTTTTAGCAGAGTTTTTGCCTTCAAGCCACTGCAGCATTACTTCCTGGTTTGCGGACAATTAAAAATGCTTAATAATTAGATGTAGACAGCTCACAGTGCTGCTTTTACTATATCTGTTCTGTGACTAAACCAATTTTACTATACTGCATGTTTAAAATTGGGCACAATCCTAAGGCTAATTAGTTTTAATTAACAACAAATGGCTTAATATTTCAAAAAAATCTCCAAAACAATTTTGATATTATCAAGTTCAAAATATATTCTGCTCCAAATGTTATGTGTTATGTATTTTCCTGTGTTCTACCTGGATGTCCGCTCCTCATCACAGACACTTTAAAGTTCAGGGTTAGTCCTTGTAGAGTTCTGTTTGTTGCACAGTTTTTAAGCACCATTTGAAAGTTTCCTTGTTGATGTTTTGGCTGCGGGTCGGTCAGGCTGAATTTGGTGACTTTATCTGTTTTATGATATTCCAAAATGACGTCGTCACTGAGGCATTCTGGGAGAGTGAAGTCGGAGAAACTCATGCTGTAGTTGTGCATCCCAGGGACCACGAAATCCCATTGCATTTCCTCGTTGTCTGGAAAATCGCCTGGATAATTTGGAGTGATGAAAGTTGTGTTTGATACTCCTCTAGGCAGGTTCACTTTGAGTATGGCCACCACTGGAAAAACAAGGAGATTGAAATTCAAAGTTTTTGTTTATATAATTTCAGTTCGATTACAGTGTTGTAAATTTCTTAAAGTTGCACTATGTAATTTCCTGGTGGAGGGTCTGCCATCTCCTTATCTCCATGGAAGGTTATTGCTTTTCCTGGAACTTTCCCTTTTTCAATTCATTGCTACACCTGTCTCCATGGTGATAATTACATGTAATGCCATACAGTGAAACATTCCAGACAATTCCAGCAATATCATCTCCATGGAAACAAGCACGTGATGGATCCTACACCAGGAAAGTTACATAGTGCAACTTTAACGTTGAAATATAAACTTGATGGATAACTTAAAAAGAATGTACATTACTTAATAAAAAAATAACAGATTTCATACAGATATACTGGCTTTGTAACTTTTCCCCATGGAGAAGTTAGTTAAATGCCATACTGTGGAACATTCCAGGCAAAGCAATAATCCATCCCCATGGAGATAAGTAACTAACAGATCATCTATATGAACAGTTACATGGTGCAACATTTGGAAGTTTTAGCAAAGGTCACTGAAAAAGGCTAATGCACGGTAATAATGTGAGAAGCTAAATTAGCAATATACAAAACAACAGAACAAAACACAGGCCTATTCTCATGAAACATTGATTGATGAGTAGTAAAAAAAAATCAGATACTAATTGATAATAAATCAAATAACAAAACTAGATACTCATTTGAGCAAGACAAAAAATTGGGACATTTCCTGTTTTAGAATGATCTTGAGCTTTATCAGATCTATTAAAAGACCACATGGTAACATAATGAAAGTACTATTATTATGTGTTAAAAATTACATTCAATGGTACAAAAATGATCACTGTGGTATCTGAACCAGTATTGAGTGTCAAGCCAATTCTTAAGGATCAAAATACAGTTTGAAATTTTAGTATTGTGACAGAACTACATAAATTGTCATCTTACTGTCAGTCTGAGGCCCATGGCTGAATTTGAAATCCACAGGGTCCAGTTTTCTGTCTCCGGGCACCTCCAAAAACATGCGCCCTTTGTACCGGACCAGGACAGAGGACACGGCGCCCCCCTTACAGAACGTCCCGACGGTGGCGGGTCCCGTTCGCAGATAGGTGACCACAGAATAGGTGTGCTCATCCGGACAGGAGTGCTTGTTTGGGATCTGTCCCATTCCGGGTTCAGGGAAGTCCAGCTGGAAAGCCTGGGTCGGGACCACTTTGAGGTCCCAGATGAAAGTCCGGTTAAAGTCCGGGAACATGGAGTACTCGGTCTGGAGGATGTCGCTGGAGCAAGAGGTCTTTGCACAGTCTAAGGAAAAAGAGAGAGATTGGGCAAAAAATGAATAGTGGCATACTATATAATTCAACAATACAATTCTTAGCCATTTTAATTATAATATCTGGTTGAACTTAAAGGTGCACTATGTAACTTTTTTCTGGTGGGGTGATTTACCATCAGCTTGTCTCCATGGAGATGTTATTGTTTTGCCTGGAATGTTGCACAGTGTGGCACTGAACTGGTCTCTTTCATATATTAAATAACAGGTGTTTTTATTGCTCAAAATTACCTTTAAAAACATGCATTCTTACAAGTCAGATCTGTGGAGAAGCTCACAGTAAGTCTAATCCTGGCTTGATCATGTCATCTTCTTTTCTCCATGAAGATGAGATAAGTTTAATATTTTATTGTGGTACATTAGAAATACAAAAATAACATCTTCATGGGCACAAGCAGGTGACGGACCTGACACCTTTTAAGTTACATAGTGCAACTTTAGCAAGAATATGATTTTTCACAGTTTTATTATTTTATAGAAGTGCAAAGATGACCCTCTCACCAATGTCCCTAATGATCTCGACAGTGAAATAGTCCTGGGGGGTCTTGCAGCTGAACTCCACAGTCACATTTCGGGGATCCCTCAACACCTGTTTTTGGGCGCACGTCCGTTTGGAGTCTTTGGTCACACACACGTCGCAGTCCGGGCCGTGGGGGTCACGCTTGATCGTGACCTTTGTGTCTGGGTCTGTGGTTACCGAGAGCATCCGGCTTCCTGGAGAGAAAAATAATAATTTATATTATTATTAAAATTTGGCTCAAATTTAAATTGGACACTGCTGTTAAAATTCTAATTTATTGATTCATATTTTATATTTTTTTCATACCTCTTTTCGCAGCGTTGGCCCTGAACAGCGTCTGGGGCAGGTCTTGATCTTTTGGCACTTCCAGGATGATGTTAGTTTGTCCGGACTGGTACAGAGAGGACAGAGAGGTGCCCCGACAGTAACTGCTCTTTTTGGGGGTCCCATCACTTTTACTGGAGCTGATAAAGTATTGAAAACCATCGGGACAGGAGCCAGAAGTCTCCTCTAGTCCTGATTCGGGGAAGTCCAGAGTTAGGACGGTTTTTGGGGGTAAACTGATGTCCCATGTTAGGGTTCGTTTGAAGCCCTTGAAGAGATCCGGGTCGACCTCTGCAGCATCAGGGGTACAAGATGACTCTGTGCACTCTGTAGAAAAAAATACAGACATTTACAATACCATACAATATAAAAAAGTTTAATATAACAAAAGGAGATTCCACAATAGGAAGGTCATTATAATCAATATCAAATTTGGCTTGTTGGCTCGGATCGGTCCTGATATAGTCCTGGTTTGGTCCTGGTTGATGTGGTGTGTCAAAATGTGAATGTTGATCCACATATTGATCCACACAGAAAAGAAGAAAAAAAAGCAATTATTATAATATAGTAAACTATAATTGGAGCATGTTATAAAATATGACTGAAACAAATGCACCAAAGCAGGTACCAATATACTGTATATTTATAAATAGAATGTAATTACTACGCAGTACAGACATGGAGGGAGTGCAGGGCAATAGTAACAATGGAGAAGCATTAAACCTATTTTCTGCTTAAACTGTACCTATGTTTTCTGTGATCTTGACGGTGTAGACGTCTTGTGGCTTGGAGCAGCTGAACTCCAGCTGAACTTTGTCTGCGTTTGTTATGGTCCTCCCTGTGTTGCTGCAGTCGCCCCCGGAGCACACCTCACACTCAGGGTCCGACGGTTTTCGGGTCAGGACCACCTCTCTCCTGGGACCAACACTGACCTCCATTGTTTTGCCCTCTGGATATAGGACAAAAGTGAAGAAAATTTTTCTCATGTTTTGATGTGTTCATTTGTCATTTAAAGTTTGGCCAAGCGACACAAAACTCCCAGTATGAGTTTTACTGAGAAGGCACTGAAGGAGAATACGGGTTCTTGTTTATGGCTAGAGCTGCACAGTATATTGCAATCTACATACTTATTCAACTGTAAAGGCAGCAATTATTTGGGTAATAAAATGTTCTTTGCAAACAACATAACATCCTATTTTTATGGTAGAAAATGTCATTTTAGATTTTGGATAAGTCTATTAGTTTAGCATTTTCATATTTCAGTCCTCTCTCGAATGTTAATGCTACTGAATGTTTAAAATGTGCACTGTGAAAAGAAGCCTAATTTGAAAATATAAAATTTCATCTTAATTTTTTCCCAAAATCATGCCTTTATAGTTCTGGCACTAAAAACATGGAGCAAATCACCTGCATTGGTTAATCTACAGTGGCTTTGAAACACAAAACATTATTAATAAACTATAAAAAGCATATACTTCTGCTACAACATAACCTTTGTCTCACATTTTTATATATTTGCAATTTTTATTATGATTTAAATAATTGGGAGGATTTTTTCCATATTCGAGCAGCTGTATGATCATCTGTCCAATAATAATTAGCCTCTTATCAAAACACTGGTATAAAGTGACATGTATTGACTTACTTAAAGGCACTGCTGTGAATGCTACCGGCTCCACTGTTGTCTTTGGATTCACTAGGAGCTTCACAATCGCTCCATTCTTCACCTCTAGCACCTCAACAGGACCTCCTCTGCAGAACAGCTCCTCCGGGTCGGACTTGGACTGGGACAGGGAGAGCTGGACCCCATCTGGACAGGGCTTTGTGGTTTTGGACAGTCCTTTTCCCTGAGGGTCCAGTCTCAAGCTGGTCTTTGGAGGTGCAGTGAGCTCCCAAATATAAACGCGGGGGAGATCTGAGAGGAGGTCCTGAGCTGCTGCAGACACAGGGCTGCAGGAGTCTTTGGTACAGTCTGGGAAAAACGGACAATTTTAGATTTATCCAGGTTAAGGCCACACAATATATTGCAATCAAAATCACAATTTGAGTTGGTTCTATTATCAAATTTCAAAGGTTGCAATTATTTAGACACTTCCCACATTTATACATTTTCTGAGACCTCAGGCCTCAAATGAGGGAAATACAGGATTACACAACTACACATAAATCAATAAAAATACAACTCTAAGTAAGCTAATGATGAGGGAACATAATTATGGCTAAAGGCACATAAAGTTATGCATCTTTTAATCTTAACTTTAGTCAAATTCTCAGTTACTAAATATATTCACTTTCAACAATTATGAATCATTCTGGTACATCTATTTTTCATTTTTACTTGTTATTTCTGTGATAAAAACTGACACCGTCAAAGCAAGACAAGCCTTCATCCTTCTCATAACCAACAATTCACCCATTTATCTGTGACTGAATTTCCCAGAGCCTCAAACCAGAAGCAGTTAGTTATAAATATGTAAATGAGCTCACACATGGAAGTGCTTTTGTGGGACATAAATAGTCTTGGTGTGAATCTCACCAATTGTGTGTGTGATGGCGACAGAGAAAGCCTGCTCTATGGGCTCTGAGCATTTGAACCGTAGCTTCACTTCCTGTTCGTGCGTCAGAGGGAGGGACTGGTGGCAGGTCGTCTCCGTGGTGTTGACCCCGGTGACCTCACACACAGTACACTCTGACAGGGCGGTGGAAATGGTCACGGAGGATCCACTGTTGGGGCGCACCACTGTTTCCAAGCCATCTGAAAGAGCGAGAGCAATACAAAATTAAATCTATGCAAGTTACAAGTAAAAAGCTGTTTTATTTCAGTAAAATAAAAGTAAAATAATGTCCTATGGAAATGATAGGACATCGTGTCACTATGGGAACTTTCTAGAACCTGCTAACCCTCTAGTTTAGTCCTCTACAAACTGAATGCATGTGATTATGTTAATATTTCAGTCTTATCTTAAAGGCATATGCTCATAGAGGAGTCAAAAATAAGAGAAGTCAGTGCAATATTAACTCTATGAAGTTCCACAAATTGCTTCTGAATATACAAAGATCTATATATGTCAAGATTTAAATGTAATATTAAGTCAAAAGCGTTGAAACTATTTGATCAAAAGCGATACCGAAACAGTCATAAAAATAAAAACGTCAAGAGAATATTCTAAAAAGATTCTTTGAACTGTACAACAAACATGTGGAGCACAGGTGAATACTGCAGCTCCAGCTTGAGTTTTGTAACTTGACCACAATAAACCATAGAATTTTTTCAAAACAATATCAAAACAAGTGGGATTACAACAGCACCTTTAATACAAGAATCACATTTTTAGAGCAGGTGTTTGTAGCGGTCTAAACTACAGCTTTTATAAAGCTTTGTAGAAACGGGACATTCAGTTCTCCATAGAAGACAATTGTGCTATTAGTAACCAAATTGACTGTGCACAATGTAACTTTTCTGGTGAGGGGTCTGCCACTTGCTTGTCTCCATGGTATATCATGCCATATTCCACAGTATGATAGATACTTTACATTTAATCCCAAACTATATTCTATTGCTAAAGAAATACTTTGAAAACATGCATTCATTTCTTACTCTGAACCTGCCCTGGAATGTGGTCTAATGACATCACTGCTTGTCTCCATGGACATAGACGGGTTTAATGCAATTCTGTGAAACATTTCAGGCAGAACAATAACATCCCCATGGAGACAAGCCAGCGCTGGAACCTCCACCAGAAAAATTCCTCAGTGCTTATTTAGGATTTCAAGTCGATCACAAATTTGCCTTTAATCTGTTCTGTCAGCCACTTTACTTTAAAAACAAGAAATGTGACATGATAAAAAGTATTTTTTCCAATTAGCCACTTCAATCTTTGTTGAATGCTAAGGTCAACCTCAAATAGTTATAAAAGTGGCACAAGTTGTGTATTGTTGTGGGCCATAAGCATGTCCCACAACAATACACAACAAGTTGTGTATTGTTGTGGGACATGCTTATGGATAATGACTGCTAGAGTTTCAATTTTATTTCTCAAAACACAGAGAGCGATTGGATTGGAGCTCAGCAGTGACTGACCACTCCAGTTCCTGAAATTTTCCATGCATTTTTCCCATAGACCTTTCCAGAAATTCAAATATTAAGAGTTCAAAGGCATCGTGGAGGCTAAGCAGCTACGTGATAACTAATATCCATAACGTGGTTGTTTTAAGTCCAAAAAGCACATTTAAAACGCAAAAAGCATAGCATTTCAGAAACAGATTTAAAATAAAATTATAGATCTATTAGTCACAAACTTTTAATCATGTTTTTCATAACGTTTATGGGAAAAAATGTATGAGAAATGTATTTCCAGATCAGGGGGGTGGGCGATCACTGCTGAGCTCCATAGCAATAGATAGCACCATAAAAGTCAGCAAAAGTGTTAATTTTGTGCAAGGAAATGTATGTTCTGCAGGGATGCACTGATACAGATAGTAGTATTGAATATCAATGCTGATACTGAAAAATTATCGGTTCCATGATATCGGTTAAGTCGAAATCTTGGTTGGACCTTTAATTGGATTGACTATTTACAGGCTGATTTTAGTCTAGAACATCTCATAATGTTTGAACTTTTATTCATACAAACCTGTGCTGTTGTTATTTGAAGGATAAATTACAGTTGCATAACACAATAGGATCTGTGTATTCATTTAACTGTGTAAGAAAATAAGTGCCACTTTCTGTCCCTACACTGGTATCGGTTAATATTGGGTATCGACAAATACTTAAAGTCAAAGTGGATATTTGTATCGGAATGGAAAAAGTTGAATCAGTGCCTCCCTAATGTTTTGTATTTATATGTAAATCTCATCTTTTTTTATATGAAAAAGTGGAACATTATTTAACTGGAATGAGGAATGGTCACCCTATTGAATACCCACCGGTTAATGTAACAACCTTTGCCTTGCTTAGATTTTCCCATTCTGTTTGCCCCCTAAACATCTTTAAAAATGTCAAACAGCATTTGTGCTTGGTCAGTGTTTTTGTATTGTGCAAAGTACTTGTAGTAGGACACACCTGCTACTGTTTTCACTGCTCCCACTTCAAATAAACAAATAAATCCCATTGACTTTTCATTACAGTGACTCATGCGATTACAGTGAAACATGCCTACTCGACATCCGGCGTGGAGCATGGACAACAGCTGAAATTTGGATACCTGATACTGCCTCAGTATAGGACTGGATCTTAACAATTGTCAAAGAATATGTTCATGACTGCAAACAGCTGTGAACTTGTAACAATAAAGCTATTGTTTATTTTGGCCTAATTTGTGTGTTTGTAGATTCTAGTTGTACATGAGATTATTTCAGCAGAAGGTTAATCATAAGTTTGCTACAACTACTAGTATAACTTAAAAGGCTTTTTATAAGACTTTTACTGACATTTTTTCACAATAATGATGTTACAGGACAATACTGTAAGAATTGTAATAATTTAAAATAGCAATTAAGTATTTAGATGTATTTTTTTGTGTCAAAATAATAAACTATGAGTGAATGAGCATATCTTATCTGATATGCCTAACCGTTACCTGTGCTGTTATATAATTTGCATACAGGTGGAATTGAACAGCAAGAACAAAACTGTGACTTTCATTATCATAATTAATTACTAAAGTCTGACAATCTGTTTGGATTATGCATAGCACACAACTTGATTAGGTCTATCTGTTCAACTTGTTAAGTTATAGCATCCAAAATGTTCTTCTCAATAACCAAATGCAATCACTCCGCTGATTTTATACTTAAGTGACATTAACATTTCCAGTAATAAATGTCTCTTAACTATATCTGTTCCATGTTGCCAGGTATGTCAAGATATATCCATTTACAACTGTCTCTACCTCCTTTTAGGCTACTGCTCATTCTCCTTTGAAGCATGTATGGACTGCACTGACAGTCACAGCACCTGCACAAAATCTAGGTAAAAGGTAAACAATATGGCGGTGTTAAATGTCCTCCAAACACCACATAAAGTTTCCCACACAAGCCGTGTATATTCTATCATCGTGGTCGTGTTGAGTTCACTGTCAGCGGGGCGAAATAGCTACTGCTGTGGCTGATTGTAGCGGTGCCAGTTTCGCATTATAGCAGATTGGCGGTCAATCATTGATGAGATAATGATGAATTCAAGCCAAGGGGAAGCTCCATAAACGCCTCATCATAAACCCTTGAAAATGGAGGTCTTGGAAAGAACTCGGAAAAGACTGCGCCTAATTCCGCTCCACACACCCACTCAGCAAGCCCCAGCGCTTTCATCCAACGCAATCAATAATAAATGATGGAGAATTTATGTCAAGTACTGTCCTCCAGTGTGAGTGAACAGGGCTTAAGCGGGCAGACCACTTCACAGAATCATATCATTGATTAAAATGGAAATATACAAGACTATTACGCACAGTTTGGGCATGGTGAAATTGTTCCTGGCAACTTTTTGGTCCAATTATATTTCGCAACGATTTGGCTATAATGAAGATTAGGTTTTGGGACGTTTCAGACCACTTAAAAACATTACGCATTGATTGAAATGAACCCCCCGTTATCCACAATTAGAATTACAAGTGCATCGTGCAACTTTGTGAATTCAAATGATCATTTCTTATACATGTTTGTATATTAGTGGTAAATTTGTGATACTTTTACGCACAAAGTGACGCATTAATAGGTTGTAATAAGCATATTTTCAACTACTGCGACATTATTATGGGTTTTGATTGATATTTTACCGCTGAATCAATGTAAGATGACGTTACACTACCAGCCTACATCAAAGCAGAGCACACGTCTTACCTGTTGCGCGCAGGACAGCCACCAACACGAGTCCAAAGAGCGCTATACTCCAATAAAACCGCATTGCAAACGTAAAAAAGCTATCGTTTGAGCTGGAAAAGTGGGAGATACGACACTTCAGAGCATGGTGTCGGTGTCTTCGAAGCAGAAATCCCTCACATCCCCGGACCAGTCTCGTCGGAGCTGACAGTTTCTAGTACTTCCTGTTTGTACCTGTACGGCGTTACGGAGAAGGGCGTGGTCCTAAAGACGTCAAATAAGAGGTCGCGAGTAACCTGTTTCAACTTGAGTGTGGCTGGTAATAGTAAGATGAAATGGAGAAGAAAAATCCGACAGTGGAAACTAGAGACTGGGATGGCGTATGCGTGGATAATTGGAGGAGTCCTTAACTGACTCGTTGCGCACAATCTATGCCCTATTTTTATAAGCTCCACTTGGACATGCCAGAAATGGTTGGCATTGAACAGTGAATCCCCAAATGCGCAAAAAGCAGGGAGGGGAAACACAGCGGGACATAACCTATCAGAGGATGACCAAACTGTATATTTAAAGCTGTCCCAAGAAATTATATTTATTTCTGGATTATTCGTGACTTACAAAGACATAAATTTGTGTAGGCTTTATTAAAATTGATTTGTTGGAGGCAGAGTATTTATTAATAGCATGTAACAGGCGTATGAAAACATGGGACGAGTGGTCGTGTGTTTCCCGTGGAGCCAAATGAATCACACTTAACAGACTTACGCACAGGCTGTTTTCAAAAGCTGACAATATTAAACCAATAACTACCTAAGATACCAAACTACTATATCCTGTTAATGTCTTCAGATTTGGAATTAAAACTCTTTATTTTAATCAGACCTAAATGAAAGAATTATGAATTAATGTATAATGCAAAACTGCAGTATTATGGATACTGATCGCTCTATTTATAAATAGAGCTACTCCCTAACTCCCTTATCTCCTGCTTCTGTCTGTGCCACTTGCAATTTTATACAAGTAATATCATTAGGTTACATTATGATATCAAATAGCCTAATTTAATAAAACTTGGCAAGACCAAGAATGTGGGCCTATGGCAAATCTTCATATGGCCTTTTGAAATAGATACACTATTTTCTTTATGGATCCTATCAGTATTTATGTGTTTCAGCTTCCTGTTATGGGCAACATTTTGAGGACTTTTCAACATCCAAAATATTATTATGGCAATGATCCTAATTTTATATCCTTCTGAAACCCATGGATAGATTATTTGTCTTGAACTGAAAGGAAATAAATCAATTGGTAATTAATGAATCCAACCAACAGTTTTGAAAATTATGTTAGACTGTTCTTCATCCGCTCTTGAACCACATCTGTTTTTTTCTACATTTTTTCTGGTGCCGAGGTCTGTCTCCACATGCCTGGCACATTCCTCACATCAAGCACAAAGCACCTGGAGCCAATCACACCTTTACCTGCGGAAAACACAGCTGCAAATTACCACAAAGAAGAAGAAGGCTATTGTAGGGCATGGTTGTGTTTCTGTATTATCTCCCTATTTCATATGTTCCTTCATAGGTTATTATTTTTTCTATAATTTCCTGATGTCAAAATCGTAGTTGGAGGCAGTGGGGCCTACTTTACTTATTAGGTGATTTTCTGATCAGAATTTCCACAAATGTTACCCTAATTATACGGATAGGGTCCACAAATTTACCACATTATTCATGTAGCTTATACCCTTAATAAGATAGATTTAATATCATGCTGTGGAACATTCCTGACAAAAACAAGCAGGTGGCGAACCAGACACCAGAAAGTTACGCCTTTACAATCTTTTTAACAGATAAAAATCATGTTGTACTATAGGATTTACAATTTGCCAAGTTAACAGTGACAAATACAGTGTACTTCCTATGTTTGATTCTGAATAAATAATTGTGTTTGTATAACTTAAGTTCTTCAGAATGGCACTTATTTATTTATTGGTAGAATTTACTTTACAATACATTGACTGCACTGACTTGACATCAATATGTTTAACTACTATAATGACCTGGACCAGAGCACAGTATTTTCATTTGTGTGTATTTTTGTATTATGATTATGATTAGTTTAACAAGACATATGTGTGTAGCCTATGAAGCCTTTGTAATATTATGAATGTGCCCTGATCGCACTGCATTTCAGATAACATCACAACTTCAAGTATAAACTTGGTGTGACTGTGTGTTTAATAGACCTTGGAGTGATGATACAGTGCAACTTTTTTTTTGATTCCTCTTCCCTTCCTTCTATATTGATAAAGGAATACTGGCTCTTCTCTGTTTACTATTGTGGTCAGTCCATTTGTGTGTCTTTTTGCATTTGAAAACAGAGGACACACCCCTTTATGAGTGTGGTGAGCCAGAACCAGTTGGGCTGCCTGCACAGTGGGCGGAGGAGGAGGAGACTAAAAACATTTGTAACAGAGAGAGAGAAGGAGGGGGGGCAAAGAGAGGAGAGAGAGAGAGAGAGAGAGAGAGAAGAGAGAGAGAGAGAGAAGAGAGAGAGAGAGAGAAGAGAGAGAGAGAGAGAAGAGAGAGAGAGAGAGAAGAGAGAGAGAGAGAGAAGAGAGAGAGAGAGAGAAGAGAGAGAGAGAGAGAAGAGAGAGAGAGAGAGAGAGAGAGAGACAGAAGGGAGAGAGAGAGAGGGAGAATGAGAGAAAGAGAGAGAAAAAGCGGTATGAGAGACAGGAGGGAGAGAGAGATAGAGAAGGAGAGAGAGAGAGAGAGAGAGAGAGAGAAAGATAGAAGAAAGAAGAAAGAGAGGGGGAGCAAGAGACAGAAAGACTGAGAGATAGAGAGAGAGTTATCGGGAGAATGACAGAGGGTGGATAGAGAAGGAAAGAAGGAAAGAAAGAAGGAAGGATGAAGAGAGAGAGTGGGAGGCAGGGATAGAGAGAGGGAGCAGCTGTCTGTCCGGCTGTGGAGTGTCTGGGTCAAATATGTGCCATCATTTGTGATATGATGTGCTTCACTGGTCTCTCCTACAACACTGAAAGACACACTACAATTAAAACTAGCTAGAATTTTAAATATTAATAATGGTCCAAGCTACAATACTGCAGTTTGTTATCATGTATTGGCATAACAATTGAAATTACATAATAGGAAAAGGTTTCACAAAGTAGTATTTTTCTATATATGCAAGTGTATGACTAAGGGTTTGCACAGACATAGTATTGTCATTACCTGTTAACCTGTTTTAACTTGACCTGACACACAACATCAAAACGGAAACTAAACTCAGAACTAGACCAGGACTAAACCAGGACTAGAAAAGAAGTCTACATAAAGAAAGAACTACACTCAAACCAGGACTAGTGTAACCTTGGAAGTATCCCATAGTTATTCACAGTAATAGGTTTGGTTGCTTAGTTTGACCACAAGATGGCAATATTTTCTAAGGAGAGAGGACGTGGCAGATAAAGTTACCCAGTTACCTTTTTACTGATTATAAGTAAGCTTTACATTACAAAATCTGTTAAATCAGTTTTTATTGTTTTATTATTATTTGCATTACTGAAATTAATAAAGTTTTGTCTTGTCCTGAGATTGACCAGATTTCATAAGTGTATATTTGTAATCTAATATTTTGCAGTAACGCAAAAACGCCACATCTTAATAAAGTTTTTACCTTTGTCAATAAAGCTGATCAGAATTTGTATTGCTGGCAAAATACACCTTTAAATACACCAGTACTAGTAATACATCATATCGCTACTGCAGACATCACATGACCCTGAGCGGTCATGTGATACTTTTACAGTTGGTTTGTCTTTACACCTCAGTCCATGAGCTCATCTGAAACTCAAGTCTGCGCCATCGTCTGCAGTGACCCTACCGTTTCAGGGGTGTCAACTTTATTACAGGTTACAATTACAAACTAATCAGTATGAGCACCTAATAAATGCTAAAGGTGCACTATGTAATTTTTTTGATAGATGTCCCACCGCCTCCTTGTCCCCATGGAAATTTTGTTGCTTTGCCAGGAATGTTTCACGTTATTAAACTTATCTATCTCCATAGAGATAAACATTAGACAGCACTAGGCCAGGTTACAGGTCAAATCTGTGGAGAGGGGATCCCCTTCACTTTAAGAATTTATGTTTTTAAAGGTATTATTAAGCAATATAAACACCCATAATTGAATAAACTCATGTCAGTTAATCATACTGCGGAAAATAACTCCAGCCGACCCCAAACCTGAAAAGGTGCATAGTGCTTCTTTAACAATTATTAGTGCATTTGGAATAATAGGGTCTGTATATAAATACTCTATAATTAAATGTGACTCTTACTAAAGAAAAAAGTTCACGGAATAAATTTATCTCATTACTGCCTCCTCTGCCCCTTTACTGTACCTACTCTCCCATAATAGCACTGCATGTATCCCAATGCTTCTGCTGTTTAACTACAGTGAAAGAGACACCAGTCCTCAGCCTGTCACCCACTTCCTCCAGGAGTCAGAGGGTCTGTGCCTGAACCTTAGACCTCCTGTAGACCACAGTCCAGACCAGGTCCTCTTTCAGCTGTCTGAGTCCGGACCAAATTAGCCTCAGCAGACAGTAGTGGGGCGAGTGCCAAACAGGACACAGCTCAACGGGACAAGGGAGAGATGGGAGACAACTCAGATGTCTACTTTGGTAAGAACAAACCGCAGAACAAAATATTCGAATAAAGGTGGACTATGTAACTTTTTGAGGGGGGTCAGTCAGTATGTTATTGCTTTGTCTGGAATGTTCCACAGTATGCCTTTAAACGTATCCATCTTGTACTCAATTATAGGTGCAAAAGGCTGCAGATTTTACATCAGTTACTCTTACTTGAGTTTTTCCCAAATTACTCTTACTTGAGTCATTTTTGGACCACTACTTTGTACTTCTTGAGTAATATTATTCTGAAGTAACGTTACTCTTACATAAGTAAAATTTTTGGCTAACTACCCACCTCAGCTTGTTGTCTTATTATACTAAGCCTGTTAATTCTGTAATTTAGACCTCTACAAACATGTTCTAAAATGCATGGGATTTTTATATTAGCTTAGTAGTTCATCATTCACTCTTCTTCAAAATATTAAAGCTTTAAATTGAAAACTTGAATTACAGCCACAGCCTTAATTGCCAAACACTAAATAAAACCTTTTGTGTATCATGATGGATCTGATTCGTATCTATCAAACATTCATATTAGTGCATTTCTGTATTGTTTGCCCAGGACCCTGTGGCAGATGCAGAGAGGCGATGCACAGTGTGGATGGAGTGTGTCGAGCCATGGGACAAATATTTCACTCCAAATGTTTCACCTGCTCTTCTTGCTGTGAGTAAATAGATTTGATTATTTTGTGAATGTAATTTTAAAGCTTTACTTTTTAGGTAAAATGCTGATTGGAGAACCATTTTATACAGTATCAGGGAAAATTTACTGTGAAGACGACTTTTTGGTGAGTGCTGTGTTACCCACAAAACAGCAAAAATATAATCACATTTAATTTGACATTTTTTATGTACGTTTCATTAACACGTTTAGCTTTTTTAATGACATATTTTGCATTTTTCTCTTTTTCTTATTGCTTACTTTACTATGCCTTTATTTGTAAGCATAAATGCTAGAAATATGATTTGGAAATAATATCTTATATCTCATACAGGCCTGTGATAATGTAAAGCTGTGACATTATGATATGTTTTATTCATTATCGTCGTCAGCATCCATTCATTTAAGCACTGCTGTGGCTCTACTGTCAAGTGTCCAGCAGTAATGTGCTCTGCCGCTGTCTCACTCTTTCACAATAAGACTATTTCCGCAGTGGGAATATACAGAGACTTTTATTGTGTAGGAGCCACTATAGGAGCGTTAGTTACTAACGTGGCCTTGACATCTTAAACGGCGGAACTTGTAGATGTTATTCTACTTTTAGAAGGCTATTGTTTTTGTTATTTTCAATGGCATGAGAAGACAGACCGCACATTTTGCAAACGTAATTTTAACATCGAGACACAACACGGGAAGGTAGGGCTTAGGGCTTTTACAACAAGGATGTGGCTAGGTAAACACACACACA
>KN484517.1:6424-17940 GCA_000787095.1 Periophthalmodon schlosseri
TAAATACAACAAAAAACAATAACAATGTCATAAGGCTTTTGCAACTTTCATCTTAAAATTCAAATGAGTATGTTTTTTCATCACACTAAACTCAAGTGCCGTTGGCATTGTTTCATTATATTTATGTTCTGTATTTTTTTGTCTGTTATATAAAAAGGCAATTGTTAACTCCATGTTTGGGCTCTAAACACTTTCCTGATCTGTACACTCAAAAAAATGCATGGCTCTTTGACTAGTCTACCAAGTACATAACAGGATCAGAACAAAACGAAACAATGAATCAAAGAAAACTATTAAAACTTAGTTCATTTCATTTCATTTAAATTGCCTTCTACTGTCCTCATTTAACCAGGGACATTCAAAGTATAATATTGTAATGTACAGTATGTCTAACTGCCAAGCAAAGCCTTTGATTTGAATTCTACAGCTCATTTAAATACACCATAGGATTAAATTAAATATCAGTCATATTGGCCACCTTCTTCTCCCTGTGTAATTACTTTGTGATGAGATTTGAGCGCAGATCCAGTTCAGCGCGCGCCTGTCATTCTTTCCACTGAACAGTCATTACCATCATCACAGGACGTCTTTGAAGGTGAGGGAGGAGAGGGCTTTCACTGGATTTACAAAGATGGGGGACGTAAATTCTCAAAATATGTACTTAAAGGAAATTACGCATATATTTTAACATTTACTGCGACAACTGCATTATACTAAAGTACAACTGTAAATGACTGAATTGCAACAAAGGTGGCTGTAGTGTTTACATACATGTTTTTTGGCCTTGTTAGCCTTTTTAGTGGTAACAACTTATTTTTCCATGTTTGGGACACTGCCTTATGACTTACAGAGTCAGGATTAGGAAATTCCAGAATCAGTTTATTCAATTGGTACACATTTCACAGAAAATCTCCAGTTCTAGCATGTTTATTGTAGAGTTTGACCGATATATTGTTTTGGGGTTTTTTTTCATGGCCGATACGATACTGGGGTTTTTTGGGGGTTTTTTTTGTTTTTTTTTATCCAACGGAACCGATGGTCGCTAAGCTCTGCCAATATTTTTGGGCCAATATATAGGGTAGATTTTGATTATTTTCCCCAAATTATGTAATTTAAATTTACTGCAAACTCCCCACAAACACTTTTTTTTTTACCGCAAACCTTTAAGAGACCTGTGTAGTCATGTTTTGTGCAGCTATCTCTTTGTATTAAAGTTTTAATGCAAAGCTTTGTGTGTATGTTCTAGGCAGCAAATTGCCCAAAACAAAATATCGGCCTGTGCTGGAGATTTAAGGCTGATAGCTGATACACTAAAAAGTCCAAATATCGGCCCAATATATTGTTCTTTCTCTAGTTTATTGTGTCCTTCAGGCTAATCTTAAAAAGTCATGTCAAAGATTTTTTTTTTTTTTTTACACCAAAAATGTTCAAGCATTTACTGTGAATACCCCTCCACATCCACACAAGCACATTGACAAGCAAGTGGACACAGCCACTGACCGCAAGGCTAGAGAAGTGTCTTGCCCAAGGACACAACTGCAGTATATGCTGATCAAAGTGAGTGCCGCACTGCCAACCGTGAGCTCAATGACCAAACACCCTGAGCCACAGCAGATACAAAATCACCAATTAGGTCTAATAAGTGGATTTTTTAAACACCTAAAGCTCTATGAGACACGTGGCGGTGCCACATGAGTCAGAGGAGCACTTCTGACATTTCCACACTCGCTCGGACCACGCTGATTGATTTTTCCTGACAGCACGCGGCTGCTGAATATCTACTTCAGACGCTGGTGATGGAGATCTCAATGCTTTTGTGCTGCGAATCAGTGATGGCAAAGAGCTGTGATAGAGAGCCAAGCCTCAGTCCTTTATATTCTCAAACCCAACTGCAGGCAACATTGTGCTTTCATGTGGCACTAACTAGCAGCAGACTTTCCCTGACTGAGATGTTGGCAGAGGGTTTAACTGATCTGATTGGACGTTCGTCAGATTCATTTATTTTCCGAGCGGCTTGCTTTCTTGACTTCTAATGCCTGAGTTTCACTGTCAGGGCAGAAAAAGAGAAAAATCAATCCCAACTGTTTCAGAAGTGGCGAACAAAGACAGCATCTTGAGAATTACAGAGCAATCTTCTGGTTGGAAAAATTCTACAAGGGCACAGGAAATAGTGAGCGTAAACAAGTTTTGTGAAGTGTTTTGAACACTAAACACTGCAGTTTATTCCACAGAAAGGCAATGTGGGAATTCATCTAATGTGTGAATAAACGTAATCTTTTACAAGGTTTAACTGTAAGTAGTAATATGATTTGTCATAGTCATAAATAAATGTGACTTTGTATCATTGGGATATTAGTATGAAGTAGTATGTTGAAAACCAGCTAACCCTGCAGTTTAGACAGCTACAGTGTTCTGAAATGCATGAAATTAATTTCGAGATAGAGTTCAGAGTTAAAGAACAAAGAAAGTAATACAATGCAATCTCAATAATAGCTTTCCCATTCCGAAATCGTTCACCTCCTGTCCCTCTGTTGAAATGACAAGCTCTTAAAAAAAAGCCACAGAACAGAACAAAAATAGGAAGCAATTCTTTGTGCTGAACCTCTTATCTTAAAGTGTGCCTTATCTGAGCTTAGAAGTATGAAAAGCGTATCAGATCACATCCCCTGTCTCGCCTTCACCAAAATAGAAAACACCACATTTTGCTATACAGAAAAATGATGGAAAACCTTTATCATTTGGAGAAAGAAATTGATAAATACAAACAACAGCTTGGCTTCATCCATCTCGAATAATGTAGCAATGTGCGCTATAAAACAAACCACTTTTCTCTGTCATCTGAGTTATTATCTGGCCCCATCTTCACTAAGCTGCCCCGCAGTTGTACCGCTGTCCCGGACCTGTCGATATGAGCGACTTTGGCACAATAGAAAGCAGACATCAGTTCAATCATGGCATCTTTGGATGGGGAAAAAACGTGAGTGAGAATGTCGTGTCTGAGCGAGCAAGGAGGAGCATTGGGTCTTATTGAACTCTCCACCAGAACAATAAAACACAACCTGGGGGGCAGGTCCCGCTGTGCCCCTCTGCGATCGATATAGCGCTATTTTAAACCCTACGAGTGGTGCACCTGTGTGTTATACAAGGGAGATACAAAGCCCAAAGGATACAGATTATATGGATAGCCTAAGTGGTGTCCGGAATTACTGTTGTTAACTTTTGTTGCCATAGCAGCGTGGCAAACTATTAAGCTGGTTTCAAATATTGGTAATATCGGTTCAGTAAACTCACCAGAAGATGCCGATAATCCATCCGTCATAGTTATCATACAAGACAAAAAACTATAACTTCAGTTTAAGGTTGGACTAAGAATTTTAAAGTAACACTTGCAAATATAATGTAACTCCATAGATTCAGTGTTATTTGATCCACAGCCAAAACCTCCAACAGACGCCAGCTGCCACACACAACAAAACGCATATCTTAAATGTTAACTGGAGCACTCAGTAGAATGAATATTAGTATTTTAGTGTAAAATATAACTGTTGTTGTCAACTGATTCAGCTAATATGCAACATCTGTATAAAATAAATGGTAACTGGTGTTTAATGCAGTGACTTATGGCTATGAATATTCAGTGCCAGTTTCATTGATCTGTATTCCCTTGACGCCTGTTCAAGTTATCTGCGATTATTATTTGGAAACTAGCAAAAGCCATAAAATAACCTTAACTCACAAAATAAAGTTGTTGCCTACAGTTACTTCCTTAATAGACATCATTACACTTCATGATTTCATCTCTGCTGTGCAATCTTTGCCTTTAGGTTGTCATTTGGAAAGCTCGTTTGCACGGATGTTTGCAAAGTCATATTTACGCACAGAGCAAGAGCCTATAAAACATGTGAATTTCATTGTGAGTGAGAATGGATTTAAAACTATTGTTAAACTTTACTCTACGTGAACTAGAACGGATGGATTTAGGCTACATAGCTACTGTCATCTACAACTTGACCTCCCATCTTCGCATTGGAGGAAGTGGAATCAATGCGAAACTTGCTGCAGTAGCGTGTTTGCATCAGCGCTCCTCGCCAACAAAATGTGCTCAACGACTTTTAATAATGAGGTCGTGCTACTTTATTGACTGCTAACAGCACGGCACGGTATGGCACTAATAGTTAATTGCGTATAACATTCACGGAGCGCAAATGGACCCTGTCACAATGCGGGTGCCCGTCTTACCTTGATTGCAGTTGCCGACTCCGGTGATGACAAACCCCAGAAAAAGTGAAAAGAGGGAGTATTTGTTGTCAAAACTCATGTCTGCTGCATTTAGGGACGATTGGATATGCGTTATTCCCGTACACAAAAGATTGGCTGAATTCCTCCGCAGGCAAGCGTCCGGCGCGTTACATCTGGTCTCGGTTGGAGAGCAGTAGTGCTGTATAGCGGAACAACATCGGGTCCATCCTTTTCCCCCAAAAGCGAAGTCACAACGCACAGTCCAAAACACTTGTCTTCATAACTTTGACGTCTTCTTACGCACTTATTTGACTGCCGTAGTTCAAGCAATACAAATGGATTCTCCGGTAAAGTAAGAGCAGGACTTAACCTACTCTTGAGCGGTTTGGTGAAGTGCTTTCCGCGGAGGGTTGTCGGTGGTGATGCAGAGGAGACTGGCAGAAGAAGAGCCCCGCACACACAGCTGCTGCTACGGCGGGAAACTGAGCGCGTCTGGACCGTGGAGGAGAGACGCTCGGCACTAGGGGGGGTTAGCTCACAAGGCAACGGCGTGTTCACGTGTGTGCGCTGTGGAGAGCGGAGAGCGTGCGTTGTGCGTGCGTGAGGAAGAGGAGGAGAGCCTGTATGTCTTATCTATTGGTTCAAGTGCAGCGCTCGCTCAAGGATAGGGAATTAGACACGTTTGACACGTTAGGACGGGATACGATTCTGAAAGTGGTGGCCCGGATAATGTCTGTGATTTGAAATAATGATACAATTTAAGAAAGGAATGCATTTATACATTGCTATTTCAACTATTAAACTATATAATTAAGAAAAGTGCTCCTCTAATTTAAGTCAATTAGATTGATCTCACAGCAAACTCCAGTCAGAAAGCAGAAGTGGACGACTATAGGCAAAACAAAACGGTACATACGCCTACCTCGGCTGCCTGCTTAAAAAAAAAAAAAAAAAAAAAAAAAAAAAAAAAAAAAAGGGGTCAAAAAAAAAAAAAAAAAAAAAAAAAAAAAGAAAGAAGGTCCTGCCTATTTATGATCAAGCCATAAAAAAGTCTGTAATTTTGTAAGTTATTAGCCTACTTCACTGTTATAACTTAACCAGCAAAAAAACATTGTTTACTTAAAACTTTAAATTAGCACAATTCAAAAACACATTTGTAGCAAGCACCCTAGTCTAATGACCTCGCTGTAATAATGTTTTGAGCCCATAATCAATAAGAACCTTTAGAAACATAATCGCAGCATTTAAAGTGGAGGGGTCATCAATAGCTCATCAGCGGCCCAACACAAAGGAGCGAATCAGCTACACAACATAATAAATAAGCTTACAAAGATGCCAGCAGACGACTAAATAGCAAACACAAGTCCAGACCGGTGCTGGTGACTGTGGACATGTGTGTCATTAATAAAGAGGAGCTCTCAGACGTTACAGCTGCTCCCCAGAGAGAGAATAAGAACGAGAATAAGGACGAGATGTCGCGCTGACTTACTGCTGTGTGCATGGGGACATTTGTTTTTACAGCTGCGAGCGCTCCAAACAAATACTTTAACCACGAAACGGAAAATAAAGTTTAACACTCAAGTTGAAATCAGGGAAACTGAAGGAGTATTCATAAAAAGTACAACTAGCTTATCAACAGATTATCAACCATTTAAACTAGCGACAGATTCGTCAAGAAATACAAACTGCTGAGGAGATTTAGGAGATTTAGTAAAATATATTGGACAAAAGAAAAATTATAGGTTTATGGCATTTTCAGAATCTCAATCAAGCTTGCACTCTTGGCCTTTTCCAGTAAAGCAATCACAGCAGTTTTTACATCAGATGCCCTTCCTGCCCGCGTGGTGTCTAGCCTGGGGACACCATGAAAATGACCCGTAAACCAACACATCTCTATAGCCAGTGTTATAACAAATGCATAGGGGGTGGTATTGACACAATTTAATATCTCTTTATCTATGGTCACAGTGGTCACATTTTTATATAGCACTTTTCCACATTTTAGGCATCAAGAAACCACTCACCCATTGACACACACTCATACACCAGTATGCACAAACACAGACACTGACATTTTCCCAAGGACACAACGATCGTAGTTAATTTGTGGGTGCTGCAATTACACTGGCAACCTGTGGGCCAGTGGATTTGACCACTCTACCAATGATGTTTATGTCGACAGTGGGATTTGAACCGCCAACCTTCTGATCAGTGGACAAACACTCTACCAACTGAGCTACTGTCTCCCTCTATCGCTTTATTATGTCTGTAACAAAGTTTCATTTATATTTCACGATCTATCTTAACTTATTCATAATGAGGTAAAGAGAGAGAAAAAAATATACAGCTACATTCAACACTACAGTGCCCCCTGCCCCCCAGTTCTTGCCAAGCCGCCAATGTCAGCCAAGATGAATAAAGGTCTTGCCTCATCTTCATGGACATCTGATCGAGTGAACAAGCAAACCTCCCCATCCCACTCAGGTTAAACAGAGCCAAAATGTCTGCTGTGATGCCTCCAGTCAATCAGGACATGGGACCAGCTCACACTGTGTAAATACAGCACATCACAGGCTGTCAACAACACTGTGTAGCCGGCCAATCTTCTAGTACAATATACACAAGATGCCAACGGTCAGGAGGATGAGTGACAATATGTACGCGGGGGTGGGTATGTAGAGATGATTGGCTATAGTAAATGGAGATGTAGACAGACTAATAATAAAGGGTGACTCAAACATGTATGAATGAATGAAACAACACACAACTCCAGGTATGTTTTTGACGAGGTAAGAGCATTAGAACATGGCTTAAAGCACATATAGGACCTTTAAAGGCACGTGATTTTTTATTATTATTCTTTATAATTCTCTGTGATGAGTTTATAAGTGTGTTTCACTTTCAGAGCGGAAGTTTGTTGTCATGGTAATGTCAACAAAACTAGCATGTTAACAGCACACCGGTATTGGTATCTGATTTGTGGATAATAATTGGATGCAGACAGCACACAGCAGTCTCATTTTGACTCTTTTTACAATATATCTGTACTGAGGTAAAACGATTTTTCTTTATATGGACAAATGGGTACAGACCCTTTAAAAGACTTTTGTGGACTAAAATTCTGTTCAGTACGATTACTGGAGAAAAGAGGGCTTACTATTAATCTTCACAGTCCAGTAATTTGCTTTGCTTTGGCGTAATGGTGGTCAATGGGATGTGACTACAGAGTGTATATGTGTCCTAACTGGGAGCTACGGCGCCCCCTGTCCACAGAGACCCTGCCCTGTCCATCTGTCCTCATCCCAGGCAGGAGCAGGAACAGGAGCATCAGCAAATCTGACACCAGCGATGAGTTTTTATATCGCTAACGGCAACGCTAATGTCCCAATCGCAATGAACTGCCAGCCACTGGTGAATGGCGGTACATGGAGACTCAACTCAGGACTTTGACCTTAAAGCAACAGAATATAGAATTCAGACCATAAAATAATGTTTACAAATTAAAGGCCCTGAATCCAATTTGTTCCCATGTATTTGAGCAAACTTTGCCTTGCCCCAGTGCAGATATACTGTATAAGCAGCTCTCAAGGTCAAAATATGTCCACTGCGCGCTGTCTGCATTCAGTTATGAAGTGTTGTATTGTCCGATAATTGGGAAGTGCACATTAGCATGCTCGTTGTTGTTAGCTTTACTGTCACAGTGAAACCCCATACTGGTATCTGAGAGTTGTGAAAAGCTCTTCACTCTTCGCTGTGAATAATTAGGATGCTCAGATTGCATAGGGTAAGTGAGGAATAGCGGCAACTGCAAACTGTTTAAAATTAACTAGTTCAGTTTTACACCATTTTAAGACAAAGTCAAAGTCAAAATTAGGTGCAGTGCCTTTACGAAAACACATTCTTAATTCCCTACCAACAATTCAATTTTGTCCTAAAATGCGAAAAAGCCAAGTATGGTCTGGAATTAAACTAATAGCCAATACATAATAGTTCTATAGCTGTAAATTAACCTTTGTTTTCTTATTGTTTATCTGATACATTACCATAATCATAAGTATTAATTTAACCAAATCATCTTGACATTCTTAATTTTATATCTCTATGTGTTTTTTGTCATGAACTTTTTATTGATACAGTGACGACTTATTATTATTATTATCCTCACCCAGAGAGAAGTGCTAAGTGAGCTAAAGTTGCATTGTGCATCAGACTCTCTTTCCACATTAATGTGTGAGTGTACTTGTGTGTCTGCATAAGTGATGAAATGGAGACATTGGGCACAGGAGCACACATCTGTCAGCACATCTGTGTGTGGTGGGCCCAGTCCAGGCTCTGTCTCTGGCCTCTGGTGTTCACACTGTCTGCACCATAGCTATTTCAGCTCATCTCGTCCTCTGCAGCCGCTGTGCCCAGTAATGACTGTCACCTGTCACACACCTGAGCACCAGAGCCCATTCTGACACTGCCAAATGCTTTATTTTAATAATGCATCACAATATTTAGTTTAAAGCCCCATCTTGCAACTTTTTATAAGACAGAAAAACGCAGAAACACATGCGTCCTTACTCTGAGCGGCCACACACTTACTCATTTGGCCTCTTCCTGCTCGTTTCGATCCAAATGTTATTCCTTTGTCTATAATATTACACACTATGGCATAAAACTGTCATATATTCATGGAGCACGTCCCGTAAGTATGGTTTTAACTTTATATTTCCATGGAATCTTGCAGGTGACGTGCCAGCTCTAGAAAGCTATCCGGTGTTGCTTTAAATATAACAAATCAGAATCTGCTCCGTTTGTTCTGTCAAAACACACTAGAAGATACTATTTCAGAATTGGTTGGGAATTTATTGTTGTATTTATTTTTTGTAGCGGTACTGTTGATTGACCAGTGTTCATGGGACCAAATGTATATAATGTAATATAATGTGTCCCCGTGTCTTCCTTTGTCTCCCCTGTCCTGTTTCTGCTGCTGACCATTCTCTGCCTGCTCCGTCCTTCTGACCCCTTTGCTGTTGTGTCTGTGACTTAGTTTTCCTCTCCGTCTCTCTCCCGCTCTCTCCCTCTCCCTCCATCTCTCTCCCTCTCTCTCTGTGCTGACGGCCTGATTACCAGACCCCTCTGTCCCTCTTGCCCCTTCTGTCCGACCCCCATCCTCTCGTTGTTAACTCCCATATGTCTTTAGCCTGCGCTTGGTTTGTCTGTTCTGGATTCCCCTTTGTTAAATGCTGTCCACACTACATTTTTCAGAAGTATTCATTTTTCGAAGGACTTCCATTGTCTTGAGATGGCACTCCCTCGCCTTTTGATGTAATAGCATTCTGGATTTCCAAAGGCTATTGTTCAACATAAATTGGAATTCATATTCTTTTCCAGTCCTCCTTCAAATATCTACTAATTTTACACTTGTCATTTCCTTCATAGTGTTGCTCCATTCCACTGACCTTGGTGTTGCTAGAAACATGAATAAGCATCATCATAAAGGGCTCGACTATATGGAAACATTTCAAAAGGTGCTGAGTGATCTTTTGGAGTTAACACTGTTCTGTTTCATATTTAAAAACATACCCGTGATATTTGTCATTCATAATCCTGCATAATTACGCTGTGTTCCTCTTAACGATTGGATCCACTGCATGACATCATCAAGTGGTGGTCAAAGGTGCTCCCATCTTTTATTTTAACCTTATTCCAGAAGTTGCCACGGGCGCCGCCATCGTCATTTGAGTTGTATTATTCTGCGTGGGGCTGTTGATCTTGAAATAAGTTCTATTGGGACCACAAAGCCGTTTTAAAGCCTCCCAGAGAATCGGTGCAGTATTGACTTAAACCAACGCAATACTAAGATGTGCAAGAAGTTTTAAAGCACAAATAATGTCTGATGTACCCACTTTAAACACATCGAACTAAAGCTGGATTTAATATACAAAAACACATTATGTAAACAATGAGCTGACACTACCTGTTATGGCTTACATCATTAACATAATCTCTACATCTGATGCTTGAATACGAATCACTTAAATATACCTGGCATGATTCATTATATTTAAGGCATTTGATGCGTGCGGTCTAACCCTTAATAAAATCTTCAAACTGAGGATTTAGTGCAACCGTGAACTCATTTCGCAATTGTTCATTATCATATTGGCCTAGAGGGAACATTCTTTTATCTAAACAAATCTAGCTTTCCCTGCCCGAGGTGAAGTTGACATTGAGTATTTTAAACAGCACAGCGCAAAGCGAGTGACACGTAAAACAATTGTGCACAAACAGCTCATGATTACAGTGCTTCAGAATCGCTCACAGCAATTTACAGTCTGTTTGGCTTTATATTTGTTTTTCAAAATCAAGTAGAGCTTTTAATTTTCATTATGTCGCTGCACAAGTGTGAGGCCTGCCCGCTCTGACTCAGGTGAATAAAAGCAGCTCTGTTAGGGTCCTAAATGAACAAGAAAAAAAAAAAAAACCTGAAGCACTTTATTGTCTGAGACTATTATGGAAATGTTATAGTGTGCTGAAGTGGTACAGCAGTGGTCAGGCCAGGTCAAGTCGGAGTGTTGCTTTGAATATAGACACAAGAATGCGGTTTATCACGCTATACAACTGGAAAATATGGGTCGTGTTTGAAACACGAATGTTATTCTTTGAAATGAAGCTACGGCTGTTTTTCAGAAATCAAATTTAGATCCAAACTATCAGTGATTTGCTTGTTCTGTTTTTTTTTTCTTTCAATTGACAGGTCTACAGCCAATGCTCTGTCTGCATTTGGGTCAGAGTTAAGACTTGGCAAAATAAATTCGATTTTTTGTGGTAAATGACACTGACTAAAAGCGTCAACAAATGAAGATTAAAAATTATTTGTTTTAATAAGAACAAAAAAATATTGAGTACAAAGATTTGTGCCATATTGCCAGCCCTCCTTGTGGCCCTGTGGAAAGGTACATTACTGCAGCCTGATGTCTCCATTTTTCAAATAGCAGCACAGTGAGAAACTAAGTCCCAACTTGCCTCACAAATCGCTCCACTTCCTGATAATTTATGTGCATGTTTTTCATTTGAGAAAATGAAGCACAGTCCGTCATTCGGTGTTACAAAAACTACTCTTTTTATCTCAAAGTAATGTGAAGGTATTAACCATAGACAAAAGGATATTTCCCAAATAGTTTACAAGTAATACAACTAAAACTACATATATATTACTGTTTTATGCTAATTATGTTTGATTACAACTTTTTATCTGGTGAAAATTAACCTCTTAACGTTCCGACGGC
>KN484518.1:8159-53038 GCA_000787095.1 Periophthalmodon schlosseri
ATTCTCATTACTAGCACGCCACCAGCTGCATGATAGCGCATAGCGGGGAATGAATAACCCACCAATCTCTGCCGCCGGAACCCCCACCGCCACCACCGCCATCGCCCCCTCTCCTCTCCCTACCGACCCCTCGCCGTCCCCCCTTGACCAAGACCAACCCTGTATGTAACATGGAAAACTCAAGACGATGAAATTTGGAGAGGTTTTGGGGCATTTGTACTTACACACAAGAAATCGGGATCTGTTTATTAAGTATATAAGTGTCTTGCCCATGGACACAATAGCAGTGTGCATTGTCAGTAGTGGGGATTGAACCAGCAAACGTGAACTTAGTCGGGGCAAACCTCCCTTTCAACCAAGTTACTGTCGGTGAACAACACTGTGTATTATTGCAAGAAGTTTAGCAATAGGTTCTGTGCACAGCAACACGCTAGCTAGCTCACTGTGTCTCAAAGCTAATAGTCACTTTTATTAAAATTGGAAAACATAAAATAAACAACCTATTAAAATTCAAACTAATTAAATGTCTCAAAGCTAATAGTCACTTTTATTAAAATTGGAAAACATAAAATAAACAACCTATTAAAATTCAAATTAATTAAAATAAAGACTACCAAATATTTTTTATATGTAGAATACGTCAGTTTGTGGTGTTGTTTTAATGTTTATTATGCCTCAAAATTAGCATTAGCATTAGCATCGAGACACAAACATGTCTCTTTCTAAACACAGAAGAGTCTCCGGTGAAGTATTCATTTTATTTGTGTAGTTTTTAACATGTTGTCAGTGACATCCGCCCGCAGCTCCCTGTCCACTGCCTGATCTTTAAATATTTCTCGGCAAAAACCTCATAGTGATAAAATTGGACAGGAAGTAGTGACGCTAACAGTGACGTCGTCGGGTGCTATTGTGCACAGAGCCAATTAGCATCATAATCATTATAAATAGATGGAAAAAACATAAATTTCAGGGAAAACTTCTTGAAGTAAAAAGTTTAAATTTTCTTTTTCCCCCAAATGTATTTTTAACACACAAAAGCATTGCATTTCATTCTTCACAGGGGATATTAGCGGATTGATATATTGGGTGTGTAAGAGAGGTGAGGTGTTTTGCCCAAAGACACAATAGCAGTGTGTATTTCTTGTAGCTTGGATTTAACTGCTAACGATTGGATTATCTAAAGGGTTTATAAACCTCTCAGCCTCTTTTTCTGCCGGTGATCAGTAGTTTGTATCTTTACATTTTACGCATTAGCAATTAGCATTCTAAAGACTTACGGCTTTAGCTAACATCTTTCCTTAAATTATGATTCACTTTACAAACTTTTTAATGACTTTACAAATCTTGAAACCTATTTTTTCTAAGATTTTGAGTAGATCATTATATTTATTTACCCTATTATCTTTTATAAACCAAAGAGTTGGACTTTTCGACTCAAAGTTTATTTAGGAGAGTTCTTCAAAGCACAAATAAGGCGACACTTGGCTACATACGCTGCTAATGATCGTGTGGTCCAGAGTAAACAATATTAAAGCAGAGGTTTGGTGACTGACAGGTCTGATTGACAGATGAGTTTGTTTTAGCCACTTTAGGAACAACTGAAATAATGGGATTGTGTTTTTAAAATGAACTTACCTCCTACAGCGAGGTAGTTTCTCAAGACGGCTAAAATTACTGGGAAGAAAAGTAAATAAATTGTAAATATGTTTTGATTCAGTACTGGTTTGGTTCCGCTTAAGGATGTGGAAATAATTGGAACTGGATTTGCAGCAGATCTGACTTCAAAATTAGATCAAATTAATGGTCAATTGTCACATTTTTATATAGCGTGTTTCCAGATGAATGCTGTTGTTGTGTCCTTGGGCAAGACACTTAACCCACCTAATATAAAAATGTGACCGTTTACCATTTTTTTTCGCTTTAAATGCACAAAAATACCTTGGTACAGACTGATTCTCACTCACGCAACACATTCATACGTATTTTTCTTGTTCACAAACACCTTGAGAAACGTGCATTCTTTCCGTAAGCAGGTCGCCTCTCCACAGATCTGACCTGTAACATGGACTGGTAGCGTCTCCTGCGAGTTTAAAGCAACAACATCTCCGAAAGCGATCTTAATTATTAATACCATTTCTATAATTGACTGACTAATGCGCTCTAAAAATGATATCTGGAACACTTGTCCAAAAAGGCTTTCAAACATCATCACAGCTGCACTTAAGAAGGTCGTTCATTACACCCGGCGTTTCCGTGGTAACCGTTGTCACAAAATTGAAAGTTGAAATTGTTTTTGTGCCATGGCGAGCCGTCCCGAGATTCTCATTTCCTCCTCACAAGAGCAGTGCATTGTGGGATCAAAACATATAGTCCGGTGTGATACCCATCGGCACCAGTCATCCATCAACTGATGCAACTTTTCACTAAGAAGTTTGGAAATTCTGGATTTTTTACAGTTGGGCCGTAAATTCTATAGAAACAAAATTTACAAAGGTTTCGGAAAAATTTTAACCATGTTTTCTTTATGGATTTTGAATAAAAACATCAACATAATAACTTCAGTACAAACTTTTATTTGATTTTCTACTTTTTTTTTTTTAATTATTTTTAGCTAGCATTGTGGATTCTAAAAGTTTTGTAATTGAAGAGTCTAAAAACATTTATATTTTCTGTTATTTTTTATTTTACTCTACAAATTTTATTTATTTTATTATTTTTATTATTATTATTTTTTTTTTGCTTCCATTTTGGATTAATGGGTGATTTTTTTTTTTCTACACTACATTTTATTTTAAAATTTTGATAAATAGTAAATGGTTAGATTTTTAAATAGCGCTTTTCTACTTTCAAGGCACTCAAAGCACTTTGGGAGTGAGGTGGGTTAAATGTCTTGCCCAAGGACACAACAACAGCACAGCGTATTTTTTATTTGTATATTTTTTTTGCTTGCTCGTTTTTCGAATCCTTATAAGACTGTATCAAGTTTTACAATTCTACTTAATTTAACTTTTAATGTGGATTCAAATATGATTATTATTTAGCCAACCTTGTGTGTGCGTTCTATAAAAAGCCAATCGATAACGCTGCAGTCTTAACATGGCACTTTTAGCACTTGATCCGGTGCTTTCAAAGCGCCAACTGCACTAAACGCAAATCAATACTCCGCCAGATTCCGACATTTGAGACGCGGGGAAGCTAACTGCCGAGATGTGGCTAACGCGCGGCCTCGTCTTGATTAGCATAATGCGATAAACAATGAATCTGACCTCACAACCCAGGCAGTGTACGCTTATGTTGGAGAGATAGGATCGTTTTGACCCCGCCCACCATTTCAGCTCTACAGTTTATACAGGCAAGTTTAGTCCGTGGAGATTCGTGCTATTTATTCCCCCCGACATGAAATACACGGACAGAGACGACGTATCGATGGAAAGTCCTCCAGTTGGGTTGGGTTAGGGCAGTTAACGCAAAATACAGGCTACAAAGAAGACTTAAAAGTGCACTGTGTAACTTTTCCGGTAAGTCCGCTGCCTGTCTCCATGGAGATATCTTACATTATTATCAGTAAAGGCGACAGTAGCTGAGTTGGTAGAGCGTTTGTCCACTGATCCGAAGGTTGGCAGTTCAAATCCTGCTCTCGGTATAAACATCACTGGTTGAGCGGTCAAACCCAGCTCTCGCAGATGAATGCTGTTGTTGTGTCCTTGGGCAAGACACTTAACCCACCTAATATAAAAACGTGACCATTTAACCTTTTTTTTTGCTTTTTATGCACAAAAATACCTTGAAAAACATTTCACTGTGTGGGGCAGACTGACTCTCACTCGCACAACATATTCATACGCAGCAAGGTGGGTTAGTGTCTTGCCCAAGGACACAACAACAACATACGCACATACTATATAAGAGTTGTGTCCCTTGTATAAGACACTTCATCCTCTATTTACAGTCCTATAGTGTTGTCTGGAAGGGCACCTGGCATAAAATTCTGCCAAATCACAACTGGTATATTATGGGAAAACAAAATTACCTTCTTCCGTCCATAGAGATAAGTTTAAGGCCATACTGTGGAACATTCCAGGAAAAACAAGAACATCTCCATGGAGAAAAGGAAAAGAAAAGTTACACCGTGCACATACTGTATGCCTTTATTACAAACTAGAGAAAATACATTTTTAATCTGATAACATTTCATGGCATCCTACATAAAACGTAAACTTAAAAAAAAATGACGAATTTCATGACCGTCCCTTGGTGATGATGTCATCCTCTCCTTCGTGTTGTCGTCATAGCCGTGCCTCTTTTGGCCCATTCCCTCTCATTTGACCCTGGACTGGCTCTTCGTGGTACTACAGCGGTGGGTGGGTGCTCGGGGAGAGAGTTCGTTGTGCCCTCGAGCATCGCACTGGCGGATTTGAACTACGGCCCCGCCGGTTTGACAGTGCCGGGCCTCGTATGTGCGCGTTGGGCCCGGATAGGGTGAGGGAGGGCAGGGTCTTGGCACATGGACTCGGTGGGTCTACGGGGATTCGGGGGTCCGGAGGTCTACGCGCCCCTCCGCCCTCACCCGCCTTCACCCACCTTCACCCACCCAGTCATATTTCTTCTTCGTGGTTCTTGCCTGGAGGCGTTGGCCAATCAGGTTTAAGAGCGGTGAAGATGGAGAAAAGAATGAGATTATGATGTGTGCGAATACTAATTTGGACATTTTAGCAGTGTCTGGTCAAAGACATAATCATTTTTGTGAAGATAGATTTTGAAGTTAAAATTTAAAAAAAAATTACCACAAAGGAAGGGGAAATTACCACAAAATTGTTTGACAAAATCTTATCCTGTAATTGAATAAATGTTCTGTATTTCAAACTGAATGGGGGTCGCTTCTTCACAGATCTGACCTGACAGATACGTTTAATGGCATCTAACGTTACATAGATCACCTTTAATGTTATAATTTTCGTGTTTCAAATGTCAACTTGAATTAAAAAAGTGACTCATAATCATAAAATACGTCTTGTTTTTAATTTCTCTCAAAAGTACCACGCCTAATTCCCAGTTCAAACCTCATCCCAGTACGTACATTTTCATTGTGTCTTTGAGCAAAGCGCTTCTCCCTTTGGCCCCTGCCATCGACTGTAGCGGCCCCTGGAGGCCCCTGAATCAATAGCTCATCTCCAGCAGCAGCAGACACAGGAGAGCCATCCACTGCACAGGGAACGCTCTCATCATGGGAGCGGAGGAGGGCGGGGCAAAGTGAACGGGGCGTGTAATATTCCGATTTGAATTGTTAACTGCTATGGCAACCGTGTATAATTTTTCGTCTCTCAGAACACGCAGGGATAGCTGCTGCTGAGGATAACAGCGCAGTCTTGGAGCAGGGAGCACTTGGGTATTTATTTATGTATTTTAAAGGTCCTGGATTACACAAAATTGACTCTTGTGAGCGTTAAGCCACGTTCTAATGCTGTTACCTCCTCAAAACACACCTGGAGTTGTGTTTTGTTTCATTCACACGTTTATTACCTTTATTATCAGTCTGTCTACATCTCCAAAGCTCAAAAATGCTCCGTTCCACCTTGTGATGTCATGGAGTGATAGTTTTCATGTTTCATGTTACCTTTTGTTCAGGAGAGACAGGAAATTCCAGGGCTGAAATTATCCAAATTGATTATATATATTTTATTTAATTTTTTCTAATGGCCTGTTTCAAAGATGAAGAAAGAACAATATGGTTGCTAGTTCCATTCCCGGTCAAATTTTGAAGTCTTACACATACAAGTCTTACGTATTGCAATTTACCAGGCGAAATCACTTAACCGTTTCATGCCACCGCTGCCCTGGGACAGACTGACAGAAGAAAGGCCGTCAATCTGCACCATAGGTCTCTCCGACCACCACTAACACTCAGACACTCAGACACTCAGACACCACATCCGTACACAGGCAAGGTTGGTGAAGCGTCTTGCCCAAGGACACAACAAGATGCGCATACAAGTGCTGTCGCTGTGCCCAACCCCCGCCCCAGCTAATACTACGCTAGCAGCTAATGCCAAAACCCCATTTTACATCTTTTGAATCTACGTCCAAACTTCTCCGTTATAATTCCGTCGATTTACTTTTAACTCTTGTCCAAAAAAAATGCTCCGAAAATACCCTCTGTAATGTAATATCTTTGCAAAATTGCGTCTTCCTTGTTTCAAATTCCAAGTCGTGCAAAATCAAATTCCGTCTAGCTCCTGGCTGCGTTTAAACCTTTGATACCCGATCTTGCGTTCACTTATGTTGGTCCAGCGTTGAAATCCAAGAGGAACAGTTTTTTTCCGAGTGTTTTTGTGCGTTTTTGAACACATCACTGCACGATTTTCGCAGCTGTAGAAATATGGCCGTTCCAATACACAGGTGTGGGCGAGCGAGGTACGCAAAGAGCAGGGGAGAGAGGGAGTCTTCATGTACTTATGCAAATGTGGGTGAATTTATAATCCCTTCATTGCAACTTTTATATCTAATGACTTAAATGGAGAATTTTAATCTTATTTGAGGATAGAGAGTAAAAATAGGGTAGGACTAGGAACAGCTGCTTGAATAAGAAAAGCAGGTCTATAATTAAAACAATATAATAAGAAAAAAATCAAAAACTAGTCAAAGCTACTCAAAATGTAGCTATATTTATAATTTGCAGCGTTCAAGCACAAAAAATATTCACAAACTTTTTATCCAGCAGGGATGGTCCAATACGGATTACGATATACGATATTTACCGATAACGATTAGCTTTTAAAATTCATAGCAAGGTTCACAAACGTATATCACGTTATAGGCCTAGTAATGTTTACAACTACAATATTTTTAACCTAATTACTCTTCTATCACCAATTTTACCCATTAGAAAGAATATAGGTGACAAATATCTGTGACATTTTTCGATATTTGACCAACAGTTGGGAAACCGATGGGAAAACTCGCCAATATAACTGATGCCATTATTGTAACCAATATATCGCCCATCCCTACTTTCCAATGAGCCGAAGCAGCAATCCTGTATTCTCTAGTTTCTGGGGCAACAAATCTTCTTTTCCTTTTTTCTTTCCAATTTTTTTCCATCTCATCCAGTTTTTTTCTCATTTGTTCATGTACAACCATCTACAACACGTATATTTTTCAGTTTACCTACTTCATAAAAAATGTCTTGACAACCTTAAAATTACAATTACAACCATTTCAAAAATCAATTTCATTTTCACGTGTACAAAACGGCTAGTTAGCGCGTTTCTATTTTTACTCCCTCACGCTTTGCATATTCTCCATACAACTTCTATCAACAAACCCCCATCTCCTGCCAACAAACTTAGCAATGTGGGCGTCTTTTCATGCTTCTGAAGCTAGCATGTAGCGTAGCGTTAGCATGTATTTGTCTTTGCGTGGCCGTTCTGTTTACATGTCTGTGGGTTCAAACATATGATCTCGTAGCATACGTGGCATCGCCGTATTTGTCACGCTCCGAAGATTCCAGGTTAAGATTTACAGTCCTTTATGGCTTTCCGTAGATGTGGCTTATGTTATATTTCATGCTTCTGTTTGTCCATTGATGTGGGTAATGTACATATGTGCGCAATTAAACATGGGAGTGAACGCAGCATATGTTATGAATATGATAGAGATGTAAAAGACTTATGAACATGTGTTTTCTAGAAGGATCTGATTCTGTTTAAGGTGAGCTAGATTTTAAATGTTTTTCGAGGAAGCAGTTGGTGTAACCCCTTATTTGTTCAGGAGAAGCAGAAAACGTGTCAAAGGAAATCATCTGACCACTTTTTGAAATGGACACGTTTCAACTGTCCTCCAAAAGTCATGTTCAGTCGGTTTATACAGGTATAACTCTGTTGGGCCGGATGACGACCTTTGGAACCTTTTTACCGTTTTAGAAATGATATAAAATACGTCATAAATATTCAGTGTCCCTCGATATAAAGTAAATTTGCCATTTCCAAATATTGAATTCACTAAAAACAATTTAAATGTTGATCAGTTGGCTCCGTACACAGCAGCGCCCGGCACCTCACTGTTAGCGTCACGGCTTCCTGTCCAGTTTTATCTCGATGAGGTTTTTGCCGAGTCACACTAAAATGAATAAATATTTAAAGATCAGGCAGTGGCAGTGACAAAATGTCAAAAACTACACAAATAAAATGAAAACTTCACCGGAGCACATTTCTCTGTTTAGAAAGAAGGATGTTTGTGTCTCAGTGCTAATGCTAATGCTAATTTTGAGGTATAATAAACAACACCATAAACTGAAGTATTCCACATTTAAAAATAATTGTGTAGTCTTTATTGTAATTAAGTTGAATTTTAGTACCGTATTTTCTGGAGTATAAGTCGCACTGGAGTATAAGTCGCACCAGCCAAAAAATGCAGAATAATGAAGAAAAAAACATATATTTCACATATAAATCGCATCTGAGAATAAGTCGCACCCCCGGCCAAACTATTAAAAAAAGTGCGACTTATAGTCCGGAAAATACGGTAGTTTGTTTATTTCATATTTTCAGATTTTAATAAAAGTGATCTTTATCTTTGAGACAGAGTGAGCTAGCTAGCATGCTGTTGTGCATAGAGCCTTTTCTTAGGATGTTTTCACCAGTTTCCCCAGTGCACTAGATTCAGTTCTGTTAATGCCACTTTTGGCTCAGTCTTTGTTCATACATCACTCAACATTCACCCCAAATGCAGCACCGTGAGCCGCACGAGAGGCTGACAACTGACCAAACAACTTTTTTTTTTGTTTCACTTTAAAATTTTGATTAAGGATTGCCCCTTGAGATGCATCATCTCTTTTTCGAGGGGGTTTACATTTTGTGAGCATCCAATCAGAAAGAAGAACGAGCTCCTCACTTTGGGTTGCAAGATTTTCCACTTGTGTCTGTTTCCTCAATAGGTGGCAACTAATGGCTTGGTTAGTTGAGGATGATTCACTTTTTTGTAATAGAAATTTTCAAAAATGCCAATTACAAAAGCTTGAAATGCAGACCAAACAAATACATACATTATAGGTTATATAATTAGGCTATATAAATATAACCTATAATGCCTATATTGATATTTTTTGCAATAATCCAAAAATCACCAACGACTCCAAACTATCTATTCATTCATTCATCTACTCATTCTTCAGTTCTTTTCATTTGCAGATGGATTTTGTTTTGGGATTAAATGAACAGAGTAAAGCTGTTCTCTACAGCAGAAGGTCAACACTTCTCCATCTCCAGTTTGTTTAGCATTACACCTTTGTCTCTTTGCCCCAAAACAATTCAAAAAGTGCCTTTGACAAATTCTCCGTTTACTCCTCACAGCCCCAGCGTGAGAGTCCACCCCCCGCGGCTGGCGTGGCCCTCCCCCTGCGGGACGGCCCAGTAGGAGCCCTCAGTGGGGTACCTCAGTCAGATCTGGCAACGTACGGTACCACGCAGACAGCGGGATCTGGCAACCCGGGCCGAGGCAGTGGGAGAGAGAAACGAGCCTGTCCAAGTTACAGCCAAAAAGTCACAGTTTACATTCACCCACACCACGACTATGGGAAACATACACTGAAGGCATCCACTGGGAACATTATAGGTCACGTGTTTAGGCTAGTTAAAGTGCACATGAATACGACAGGTTTTCAGATTTTTCTAATTACCGTATTTTCCGGACTATAAGTCGCACTTTTTTCATAGTTTGGCCGGGGGCGCGACTTATACTCAGATGCGATTTATATGTGAAATATATGTTTTTTCTTCATTATTATGCATTTTTTGGCTGGTGCGACTTATACTCCTGTGTGACTTATACTCCGGAAAATACGGTAGTACTTGGTTTGGTGGGGTAGTACCATAGACTGTATCTATAAATGGACATAGCTAACCCGCTAGCTGCTGCGTTCCAAATAGGAAGTGAGCATGGGCGCACTTCGAGCTCCATCAACTCTGGCTCCAATTCACTTTCTATTGCTGCTGTCAGGCTCGTCATTTTGGTCTTAAAATGTTTGTATTAACTTACTCTACATGATCCTGGTATTTTTATTTCACTATTGGGTCCCTAAATCAAGATATGATTTCCCCAAGGTTAACTCCTGCTAGTGTTAGCAACAGGTTTGTTTAACAAAATTGCTAAGCACCTGCTCCAAGCTAAACCAGCAATGCGGCGGGAAGGGGCGTTACCTTCAACAGCCTCGCCCCAGATTGGCTCTTTGGTTGCCATGATCCTCGCGGTCGTAATTCCAAATATGGAACTTGGCTCCAAAATAGCCCCTGTAACCGCTAGTCTCGATGAACTTCATTTGACTGAAGTCAAACGCTATGAAGGACGTCACAGTTCCTTAGTCCACTTCTTTACACAGTCTGTGAGTAGTACATACTGAATGTTTATCATAGTTTAAAGTGGATCTTTGTGGAAAAAAGTACAGAAATACAGGAAGTAGCTGTGAGTTCTAAAATGGAATACTTCTACTTATGTCATCAACACAAAATTCCATCCAAAATGCATTGACCATTTATGCACAAGGAAGGCATTTTTCTGACAGATTTAAAGTTGATTTAACAAAATAAAGGTGTTGACATTTATTTTTATTAGACTCATCATAACTATTGCAAACTTAGGCAAGTTTTGGGACTTCTTAACACTATGGTTGCTAGGTAACAGTTATGGAATGACCTTTACCTATTGGTAGTTTTCAGATTCTGGAATGTGTCGATGTCATAGTCCCAGGTGGGGGACAAGAGCCAGATTTCCATCTTGATTACACTGTACTCTGCCTTGAAATAATCAAATGATAAATTAACAAATGTTGAACCCATAAACTGTATAAAGAAGTGGACTAAGTGAGTGTGACGTCACCCATAGCGTTCGGCTCCAGTCAAATGAAGCTCATCGAGGCTAAAGCAGTTATAGAGATGAATTTGAAGCTGAGTTCCATATTTGGAATTCCGACAGCGAGTATCATAGCAACCAAAGAGCCAATCCGGAGTGAGGCTGATGAAGGTAACGCCCCTTGCCGGCCGCACCGCTGGTTTAGTGGGCGCTTAGCAACGCTGTCAGTCAAACCTGTTGCTAACGCTAGCGGGAGCGACCTCGGGGAATGAAGGCGCCTGATTTGTCTGTTATTAATGTTCATATTAAAATAGCAAAATACAGCTGGATCATGTAACGCGGGTCAATACAAACATTTTAAGATGAGGCTGACTGGAGCAGTTACAGAGAGAGGGGTGAGACTTTTTCAATGTAAAGTGAATTGTAGCCAGACTCGATGGAGCCAGAAGCGCACCCATGACCACTTCCTATTTGGAACACGGCGGCTAGCAGGTTAGCTATGTCCATTTATATATACAGTCTATGGTTGAACTTGATCATTTCTATTAGTGGCTAGACCCGAGAACTCACAACAAAACCCTGCATTTTAACAATATTCATTTTAGCTCGCTATTATTGGCCTATAGAATGTTGACGTCATCTGAAACCCAGCAATGCCACCTGCCAATGTCAACCAGGAAGTAAAAGTCTACGCTGGCATGTGAGGGAGGTTAGAGGTTTTCCATTCTCCTTCAAATCACTAGTTTAGCTAATTACAGGTCTCAGATTAGTTTATTATCTTTCTAATTAGCAACTTTGAAGCTAGCGGCAATTGTTGTTAGCTTCATTTAAATTGCTTTACCTCTCAATGTGCCAGCAGATATTCAGTCCTTGCAGTGAAGGAGTCCGTCCAGCCATCCAGCCATTTTCTTACTTATCCGTGGCCGGGTCGAGTCTAAGCAGGGACTCCCAGACTTCCCTCACCCCAGACGCTTCCTCCAGCTCTTGCGGCGAGACACCAAGGCGCTCCCAGGCCAGCAGCGAAGGTGTATGGACTTTAAAACCTTCAGACTGGTTATTTCGATGATTTCAGACGAAGTTACAATGCATAATTTCATGAATGAAGCAGAAAAAAAGTACGAAATTTCAAGTGCGAAGAACGACAAAAAACAAAAACAGAAGCTAAAAGACGATTTGACTAGATTTATGGAAGATTTACAGCACATGAAAAACTAAAAAGTAGATTCACAAATACAAAATGTCCAAACCGCAGTGGCATCAGACCCAGTCCTTCCCTCCTTTCCTCCGGTTGCCGTGGATCCCATTAAGATGTATTTAAGGATGTCTAATGGAAATTGATCAGTGATTAAGATCATTTGGGGCGATCCGATGAATCAATGGAGTCTGATTAGGACGAAGCAGACACGAGCTCCTCAGGACTGTCCACTCCCTCGAGACGCAACGAACTACAGAGGAGATGATGGGTCACCTTGGTAGATGAACATCGTGGAACATTTTGAAGTACTTTTATTAAATACTTTGCTCGGTTTTGGTGCAGCGTATTAAAGTACTGCTGTGTTAAACGAAAAAATAAATACATACAGAATAAAACTGACAAGAGAATTTGAAAATAATGCATTTTACTGAAAACCTAATGTAGAATTTTTGTTTTTTGACCTTTGAAAAAACATCTCCATTCAAATGCGTTGTGCTTTGAGACAAGTTGTTACCAGTTACAAAAACAAAACGAAAAAAGTCAATTACAATTTTCCATTTTTTAGATTGGTAACTAATGCTTCTTGTTCGATTTAAGCAACTTTTTTTTTTTTTTTGGCAAATTTGGGTTCAAAATTTCAGTAAGTTTGTAATTACCAGAAAGTAACTCAACCATAACTACTCCATCTACAGAGCATCTTGCCTTTTCTCCTCCATGTTAGCTAGATATCTTAATACAATTTAAATACAAGTGTCACCTACAGTGTCCGATTTGGGTTCCAACAGTCAAATTCATACTCGTTTGGCATTTGTAGGTCACTTAATATAGATTTTTCACAGACCCAGAAAACCAGCTCTACACGTTTACGTCTATGTTGTAAGTCTAAATATGGGCCATGGCCTTGCTGCGGCTTCAGACGAGCAGAATTTATAGAGCAATTTTATGGGAAGCTGCCAGAGAAAGGCGCTGGATGTCATTTTCTCTCAATCTATGGATGTTCATAAATTTTGGGAACATCTCAATGGAAAGCCGCGCACATGTGTTATACTTAAATATGACAGTGAGAAGGGGAAGGTCAGCAACACAATTGGTGGGAAGGTGAGAAGTAGCTAAGCTAGCAAGCGCTGGCTATAGCTAAGTGTGATGTTTTACGATGGGACATAGCTGTAATATCTAAGTAGTTTGGGCTGTTTTTGATTTATGGTCTATAGCACCTATAGTACCAATTTTTCCCATATTTTTGAGCAAAATTTGTTTAGCCCCAGTACAGATATATTATATAAGCAGCTCTTGGGGTCAAAATGAGTCAGCTGTGTACTTATCTGCATCTAATTATAAAGTGTCTTATTGTCCAGTAATCAGGAAGTGCACGTTAGCATGCTATTAGCTTTTCCGAGACGGCAAAACTCTGCTCTGGTCTCCGAAAGTTGTGAAAAGAGCTTATAAACTCATCACGGCGAATAATTACGACGATCTGAACGCATAAGGCAAGTGAGGAATGACTTTGGACCACTGCAAACCGTTTAAAATGAACTAGTTCTGTTTTTAAGTTGGTAAAAATCAGGTACAGCGCCTTTAAATCATCCCTGGATCTAAAAGCTGTTTAAAGTAAGAACAAAGTCAACGAAACTGTATATGAAATATTTGACTTTAGTAACTGCGTAAAGTTATGAGGGTAATTTTTGTCTTGCTATCATTGTACGGAGCTAATGTAATGTCTCCTATAACTACCTAATGCTAATTCTACAGTGGAATACATTTCACATAAATCAGCGTTGGCGCAAGCAGGAACTACAGCCCATTTAAATATATCATCTATTTAAATAACCTGGAATGAACGGCCATGACAAGATAAATGTGATCAAATTAATCAGTATAAAGTATAAAACATATTTCAACAATTTGTACAGCTTTGTAGATGTTTGACTTTTAAATGTGTTGCATGATAATTAGTCTTTGAAACTTGGGGTTTTCATTTGGGTTGAGTGTGGGGCAGTAAAGAGCAGTGGTGGGTAAAATGAAAAACAGACATCGGAAATGACTCAGGATGACCAAGTTAGCCATTGAGACCCCGGTTAACTGGAGCAGGAAGCGTTTGTGAGGCATCAAAAACACAACGTACATTTCCTATAGACTCTTTTTGGGATACTGTTACTTGCGACTATTCCACACGCCCCAATGGCCAGTCGACAAGCTTTCGACATCCACCTCAGCCCAAATTTAGTTATCAAACTCAAATCTTCCACTCAATCTTAAATATTTAGAATGATATTTTTTGTATTTTTGTTTCACCGCATTTCAGATTGTGCTTTTCGCTGATGTCTCTGTGAGCCACTTCTGTCAAACTAGTGAAATAATGTCAGTATTTTCCTATCAAAATTAATTATTCTGAAAGGGTTCTGATTTATATATTAAAAAATATATATAATTTAAAAGAATATTTAAAACAACACACAAAAAAATAATAGTATAGTCTGAGATGGCACTTATTTTGGTGTTGTTAACCTGCTTTAAAGCTGCACTTTTGCTTGGACTATTCCACAATACGTCATTAAATTGATCTATCTTGCATTAACGTAATTACAGGTGTTTCACAACATTAAAAAACATGCTTTTTTTCTACTGTGAGCTGGGTCCCCTCTCCGCAGATGTGACCTGTATCTCGGCTCGGTGGCGCTCGGTGCTTTTCTCCACTGAGGCGAGGCAAGGCAAGTTTATTTGCATGGCACAATTCGTACACAAAGTAATAAATAAAAGTAAAAGTAAAATAAAAGTGCTTTACAGAATAAGAAACGATGCCATGTTTAGTGCCATTTTGCGGGACATTCTAAACAAAAAAAAAATCTCCATGGAAAAAGCAGATGATACAGTTATACGGTGAACGTCTATATTAAGATTCGTTAGTTATTGGATCTTAAAAATAACTACAACTGAATCTTTTTTGTCTCTACAGTCACCAATCTGGCAACACAAGCAGCCAGCAAACAACATCCAGACAAGTGTTCACCGCCGGAGCCCCTTTCTCTGCCATTTCATTGCGTCACCAAAATCACTTTGTTTTGTGCATTCGACAAGTATGTCCGCTCTCACCCCTCAACTTTACACATCCAACCCAAGTGTTTTTTACCCACTTAACCCAGGATTCTCTTAAGTGTAACGACCGGCATTCTGCTCAATTGGTGCTTTTAAATGGGGGCAAACTGTTACTCCTTCTTTGACAGCTAACTTTGGGAAAATAATGGCGTTTTGGCGGAGGCTAAACAAGATCATCGCTGACAATTTTTGCACTTTTGCCGTTACGCAGACAGCCCTGAAGACAGAAATGCCACGGCGCATTTTGAAAAAGTAATTGTGCCTATTTCATAAACTACTGTATTTGATTCCAGAGTAAATATTCAGAGTTGGGAGGGTCACTTGATAAATAGATGGTTTGAAAAGTGCTGGAGTATTGAAAACAGAAGAATGAAATATGGATGAGGGGAAGACAGAAGAGTGATTTAATATAGTGGGGATTGGAGAGGGGGCTATAGGAAGAGAGGGGAGGGGCACGCTGTGAACTTTGACCTCTTTGAATATAGTCAGATGAGAGAGTTGTGGTTCGTGGTAAACAATACTGGGTCTGGTTAGTACTTGGATAGGAGACCGCTGGAATATAAAAAGCCATAATGGGGCAGCATTGGTTGTAGCGCACATACTGTAGCTGTTGTGTCCTTAGGCAAGACACTTCAACAGATTTGCATATCTCTTTTCATTTAATAAACCATATTCCAAGGTTTTGTTTTTTGTGAAAATAAATGACTGCTATATCGATGCTGACTGGTATTGAAAAGTATAAATTCTCAAAAATACTGCTACTTAAAATTTCTCAAAAAAAATCGTAGAATTTTAATCAAATTTTATTAAATTTTTTTGAAACATTGTTTGTATTTTAATTTATCTGCACATATATATATATTTTTTTTAGGCCAGTTCAAGCTGGGGTAGAGCAAAGATAAGGACAGCCACGATACACCAAAGTAAAACTGTGAATAGTAGAGGTATTGGATCAATACTGCGATACTTGCCGTAGTATTACTTGGTATCAGATCAAAACAAAATCATTGGCGTCGCTTGTTACTAGCTTTCTGTCGTCCCCTGAATGCGCCACACTCATTTACCCCTTGACTGATGTGGAAAGAATGTTAAAGGCAGAAGTAGCTTTTTCCTGTCTTTTCCCATGCCCGACCAGCAGAGCATGAACCTCTCCTCCTTAAACTACTTCCTGCTAGCTAACATGTGCGCTCTAGCTAATAGTTACACACTTCTCACTCGCGGTTTTGTGTTGAGGTGACAGGTTGTGAGCGGGGATATAAAAGCCGGTGAAACTGCCTTGTGCGCCCTCCAAAAGTGCTGAGGCGGGCTTTTGTTTGCTCCTGTCTGCTCCTCCGAACCTCAGCCAGAGATGGATTAAAATGCGAGAGAAAGAAGCTCCGCCCACTGCCAGTCAGTACAGAAAAGATATTCACGTTTTATCTTTGTAATGACGTTTTTGTGTCCCATTTATCCTGAGCTATTGAAATGGTGTACATTCTGTTAAGCAGGTGGATTTCTATCAAATTTGATAGTTAAAACGCCAATAGAGTGTAGACCTCCGCCAAGGCTTGCAATGGTGAAATGTTACTATTACCAGTTAAATTCAATTTGATTTATATAGCACATTTAAAAAACAACTTCAGCTTCCCAAAGCGCTTCACATAAAAGTCAAGATATCCTGTGTAGCTAGTATTAAATGCCAGGGAGAAGAGGTGAGTTTTCAGTCTTAAATTGCGTTAATTAAATGGGTGGAAAAAAAAAGTAACACCAGATGGGAGTAAACTACATTTACAATGACATTTTACACTTAAGAAAACAAAATTGTACATATTAGTACATTTGACATTTTTATAGTAGGTTGCGATTTCCACAAAAATTTTACAAATACATCACACACGTGTAATCTACTGCTGTTTGTAAAAAAATAAATACAAATAAATAAATAAATAAATATATTAAAATAAAAATAAAATAACTTTAGTGTAAAAATAAAACACTGTGGAAAAAAATACAAAAAAACCCCAACACTTCAATATTGCAGCGTTCTGAAGTGAAGTTCTGAAGTTCTTCTGGTTACTGTAGACCATATCTCACGCCAAAACAAGAGCAAAACAACAGCAGTCTCAACTCACTAGAGCCGGTCTCCAAAACAGACCAGTAACTCATGAGTAGAACCTTCATATTCTTGTCACATACAAAAGCAATTAAATCAACGACAACACATAAACAGTTACAAGAACAACAAAAGGTGTCAACTCTGAACTAAACACAAAATCAGATCATTCCAATATTTTTGATGTAATTGGAAATGTAATTCTGACTACTTCTTCCTTTATCTTTACGTTATAGTTGTCTAGTTCCTAACCGTACAGCACAGGCACTTGTTGCTAGGTTAGCCCTGTAGCTAAGCATGGCTCCCTGCACAGAGCCCATTTCCTGGTAAAGCCGGCACGGGACAGGGGTGAGTGGGCAGGAGCTGAGCCATGACCCCCTCTGCCACGGGGACGTCCCACAGGTGGTCAGCCAAATCTCCCACTGCTGACCCCGCTCATGTGACCTCTGACCCCTGACCTCTCTCTCAGAAGGGTGGACATGCACGCCCCAAGAGGCTGAAAATGGGACTCACGCAAGCTATTGAATGTGGTGTAAATCCATGTTTTTCATCGAAGGCCCCATTGTAACTTTTTAAAGAATAATTTGGTATTTTTATGTCACATTTTATTCATTTCTTACATACACCTACCATATTTTCTGGACTGTAAGTCGCACTTTTTTCATAGTTTGGCCGGGGGGCGACTTATACTCAGATGCGATTTATATGTGAAATATATGTTTTTTTCTTCATTATTATGCATTTTTTGGCTGGTGCGACTTAAACTCCGGAAAATACGGTATATAAGTTTGATGCCATACTGCGAAACATTACAGATACGGTACTAACATATCTGCCAATCCACCGACCACCACCAATTACTTACACACACTACATACATATCATACTACGCAAGGTTGGTGAAGTGTCTTGCCTAAGGACACAGCAACAGCTTGTCCCACTGTGGCACCTAGTATTTCCAATGATCCAAGTACAAACCAGGCCCAACCCTCCGTAGCTTTCGAGGTTTTTCTGCATAGTAGCCTACAGGGTTTTGAACGCTAAACTACTTGTAAATGGAAAAAAAATTCAGTTTGTCCTGATGCGCCTGTTTGAATCCACACATTTTTATAAGTTTGACTCTACCATATTTTATTTTTATATCACCAGGCCTATTAATAACCATGTAGTCTACCATACCCTTAGCAGCCTTATCCCCCAGCCCCATGTGAGCGCGTAAACAATAGTAATTACCCTCATCTCTGGGACTGCCTCTCTGACCCGCGTCCCCACCAGCGATTGTTTGTTTTCATTCTTTATGCTAATTAGCCTTAATCCCCGATCGCTAGCCGCGCACTATGCTAGCCTGTGACCGGCGAAATCCATCAATCGGGAGCCAGCATACTGCAACGCGACGATCTGGTATGCGCGACTGCTATTGTCAAGCGGTACAATGCTATGGCTAACAAGTGAGCAGTGGGCCCCCAATGGAACGCGGGGTTTGCGGTTATTGTTGTCGGGAGAATGGAGGTGTCCAGAGCCCCCCTCGGACCCCTCCCTCCCATCATCGCCTCATATCGGTGACATAGAGAGTGTGTTGTGCTAATGCCTAATTAAATGAATAGCTATTAATGACTGGCTAAAGACAAGATAAGGAAACTGAAGGAATTAATAAGCTGTTTTCAATGTGTGATTCGTGTGTGGGCTTGCGGACACTGGATTTGCATAGGCCTATGTGGAATTCTGCTTTGTTTGTTAATACTCTGGGGGGAATTAACAAGGGTACTTGGGTAATAATGGGATGGAATGGGTGGTTTCGCAGTGAAATGGTAAGATATTCGAGAGGAGAGAGAGTGCACTTGTATGAATGTCTTGAGAGAAGGTTGGCGTGGTCTTCTACGAACTTTTAAAACCACGTATTTCCTGTTTTGCGTGGTTAGCTAATATGTCAACATTTAGCATTTTTGTTATACCTGTTTAGCATTACAGTTGGCTACAGTGTTAAAGCAACAGTATGTAATTTTCTGGAGGTGGCATGTAACCTGCACGATTGCAAAACCATAATGTAATAGAATGTTAAAACTATACTATATTAACAAAAAAAACCTAAAAAGTTACACACTGGGGCTTTAATTTCTTCAATGAAAATATTTTTGTCATAATTTTTGTAACTTGTAATTTTTGTCATTTTAGGCTAATACTAAAACAAAATTAAAATTTCTTGTCAAAATTAACACAAATTAACACATTAAGTCTGCAACGATTAATCAACTCATCGTGACCAATGGTGGAAGAAGTGCTCAATTTTTTCTCAAAAGTACCTACTGTAAAATTTACTTAAGCAAGGTTCAGATACCTAAAATTTGTCCTTAAGTACTTTACTACTTTTACTTCGTTACGTTCCAACACTGATCATGACTTGTCGACTATCAAAAATATACTAGTCTATGTGTCTTATACTTGTTCTGATACAGCTCAAGATCGTTCTAAAGCTATTCCGGAAAGGTTCATTTCTGTCCTGTGAATGCGACTTTTTTAGTATCGATACCTGCTCAAATGAGTATCTAGTTTCGATACTTTTGACAGTCGTACTTCAGTCGCCATATTTCATCTTTTATTTGGTTGAAAATGTATTTAAGAAGTCTCAATGTACAATAGAAATAATCCTTTGTCTACCCGAGTGATCGAAAAATAAATCGTAGACTAGTCAACTAATAAAATAATCGTTAGTTCCGTAGTTAACACAGACAACGGACTCCCCATACTTCTGTAAGTTCCCCAGTTTTCCGAAGCTCCCACCAAACCATCGATCGCCCCTTATGCGTAAATATTATAGCGATGAGATGATTGATGAGAAGACTTCTAACTCTCGTTGGCATGGGAGAAAACAAAATCACATTTACTGTAGCGTCCGCCGCGTTTGACAGACCACCCCTCGGGACCGGACGTAACGGGAGGAGGGCGGGGTCACGAAAAACTGGGCCAAATCCAAGTGATTAAAGAGAAGCAAATCAATAAGGGCTTTATATTAGATTTACTTGGGGACCGGGGATTGTGGGTAGTCAGCAGTTTAGAGTATGGGAGGGGGGTGTATAAATCTAGGGGCTCAGTCTTGGAGGTGCGATAGAATAATGTAATCATAGTTTAATAGTGAAATATAAGGAATGGGCTTTACAGTGTTGTTGATCTGATATCAGTTTTTGATGACGGAACAAAATGTGAGAAGAAAAAGATAAAATTAAACTGATATAAAGTAAGTAAGTCAGAAAATAATACTTTGCAATTAGTTGGTATAATCCCTCTTACGTCCAGTAGTCCCCTTTGGGCTGTATACATTCTACGCTGTACTTATAGATTGAAAATGACATATTGATTAAAAAAAAACCATCGTAGAAATATTTGCTATAGAAGTCTTGCCGTTAACTGTCACGAAACTTGGCATTTTGGTTCGGTTTCTATGCCAGATGCCCTTCCTGTCACAACCAACCACATAACTGTCACTACAGAAGGTAATGGTTTTTGAAGTGTCGTGCCCAAGGACACAATGGGCCAGATTCAATTTGGAACGGGATTGGCAACCCAGTGGTCAAAGGGTGATCGCGCACTGTCACCCATCTCTTTTACTACTAGTACTGCAATATTAATAGCATTACTTGCACTACTACTACAGCTACATAAGATTATATCCCATTTTAAAATAATCAGCCTCTAACCTTTTTCCAAAACGCATTATGGGTTGTTTCTATGTCAGATGCCCTTCCTGTCACAGCCAACCTTATAACTATCACTGGGTTATATTTTGAAGTGTCTTGCCAAAGGATACAATGGGCAAGATTCACTTTTGGGGATTTCGGGACTTAACTGGCGATCCACTAGTCAAAGGGTGGATCGCTCACTGACTTTGCCACTATCTCTTTTACTATTACTACAATATTACTTGAACTACTACTACAACTACTATCACTTCGTTCAGAACATTTACTACACTATCAGTAGTACCAGTGCTACGTTTACTGTACTATTTACTTTTTTACTGCAGAGAAAATTTTGAAAGTATTACATATACGTAGCAGGTTTGGACAGACACGAGAAGGCGAGGAGGAAGGCGGGGCTAAACATTGCACTGCGCTGATTGGTTGTTTTATTTCTTTCTTTTTTGAGGGCAGATTCGTGACTGTGGGTAGTAACAGGGAGGACACCGGGTGTATGTAAACATGTGTAAATCATGATGAATGTACCACTGCAGAGAATGTGCTTTTTAATTACACACATTGATTCATGCAAATGAGCCACATGGAGCGTACGGTTTCCTTTAAAGGCTTTTGAACTTCTATATTTTGTCAGCTTTTATATACATTTAAATTTATGACAATTTATGATCACAAACATATATTTAGATGTTTGCAGTCAACTATACAACTATTTTTATATTATTATTACTATTTTTTTCCTTTATTAATAAAAAAAAAATCGATTTATTTATGACAAATTAGGACCAAATATTGAGATTTTTCCACGCAATTTTTACTGCCAAAAAAAACAGTTTAGTTCATCTAATTCAATCAAATAACAGATTTCAATATTTCCATTCCATATATATATGGCTAAAAATAAAAGTACAGTAAAAGCTCTATGCACAGCGACACGCTAGCTAGCTCACTGTGTCTCAAAGCTAACAGTTACTTTTATTAAAATCAGAAAACATAAAATAAACCACCTATTAAAGTTCCAAATAATTAAAATAAAGGCTATCCAATTGTGTTTATATGTAGAATACTTCAGTTTGTGGTGTTGTTTTAATATTTATGCCTCAAAATTAGCATTAGCGTTAGCATTGACACACAAACATGTCTCTTTCTAAACACAGAAGAGTCTCCGGTGAAGTATTAATTTTATTTGTGTAGTTTTTAACATGTTGTCAGTGACATCCACCCGCAGCTCCCCGTCCACTGCACATGTTGTCGTGACATCCACCCGCAGCTCCCCGTCCACTGCCTGATCTTTAAATATTTATTAATTTTAGCGTGAATCGGCAAAAACCTCATAGAGACAGAATTGGACAGGAAGTAGTGACGCTAACAGTGAGGCTGCCGGGCGCTACTGTGCACAGAGCCAATAGAGAGCTCAGGTGATTAGCGGTAATGTGTCGTTCGCTCTATACGTTTCACACATGCAGCTGTGAACACCAATTAGCCAATAACGCAGTGGTGGTGACAACAGTCTGTCTGCAGAGCTGTAAGACACAGCATTCTGTCTCCACTGTATTATAACTTCTGACTTATTATTTTAGCTTTTGGTAATGTCTCCATTGTTGTAGGCTTCCAAAGAGAGGTGGAGGTGTTTCTACTCAAATGAATAAACATGTTAAATTCAATCAAAATTCAATTGGTGGTTTTTAGATTATAGAATGTGACGATGTCATAGAAGAACCAGACTTTCATATTGATTAGGCTACATTGTAAGTTGCCATGAAATACACAAAAGGTAGACGACAGTGGCTTGGTTGGTAGAGTGTTTGTCCTCTCATCTGAAGGTTGCCGGTTCAAATCCCGCTCTCGGCATGAGCATCATTGGTTAAGATTGGTTGTGTGTGAATGGGTGAGTGGTTCCTTGATAAGAAGCGCTTTGAGTGTCTTGAAGGTGGAAAAAAACATGACCATTTCAATTCACAAATGTTGAACCTGATCATTTCTATAAGTGGCAAGACCCAAGAACTCACTGTACAACAACAGAAATCTGCATTTTAACATGATTAATTTTAGCTGCTCCCATCAGTATTAAATATTATTGACCTATAGAAGGCTGTGATTTCATCTGAAACGCAGTGTTTGTAGACAGAACGCTTGGATTCTAAAGTGGCACTGTTCTATCCATTTGCTCCAATGCATTCGCAATGGGAGAGTTAGCGTTAGCCTCCAAACATCACAAACTATTAAAAACCAGGGTTGTTAATGCGATTAACAATCACTCAACCGCATGTGAGCAACACCAAAGCTTCGATAAAAAAACATACAACGCGTCGCAGCGTTTTTGTGTAGATTATTAATGTTAGCAATTAGCGCCTATATTAGCGTAAATGCTAACAAACGCGTAATAAACATTTCTTAAACTGGACACTCCTGCTGGAGTAACCTGCTTGTCCACATGGAGATAGAAAAGTGAATGTGACAATGTGGAATATTCCAGTCTAAAAATACATCTCCAGGGAAACGAGCAGACCAGAAAAGTTACATAGCGTGCCTTTAAAATATATATAGCAAACCATTTACTCTATATTAAAGGTTTAACGTCAAGAGATATTTTACATTGCCCACTTCAATTGGCAGCCTACTACTGCTACTACTACTACTACTACTTTTTCTATGTCTACTAATGCTACTACAGCTACCACCAGTACTACTAATCTCACTAAGACTTGTACCACCCCCAATGCTACTACTGCTACTACAATGACTACTACTTCTACTACCTGTATTACTTCTAATTATGATCACTAGCCATTTTTATACTGCCAAATCATTTCCAATTACCAAACCTACTTCTCTTGGAGCATATGTTCTTGAAGCTAGCTTACCTCATAAAAGCAAACTCCAATCTGTTTACAGCCCTGATTGGAAGCACACAATCAATTACGGCCCCCCGCTGCGGCCCCAAATGAGCGGGGCCCCGAAGACAGCAAAAGACATGGGGATTGGTTAAATGCTAGCGCTCCGAGCCCATTATCCCACAATTCCCCCCGTTAATGCAAGAGAACGCGTTTCATTAGGGGACGCTGCGGGGAGGCTCCCAGGGGCCAGGCTGCAGCTGACCCCCATTCAAAGGCCCCTATTGTGGCCCCGGGTTCAGTGGTGACAGTGGTGGTAGCGATGGTAGGGGCCAGGGCAGAGCTTTTGTGTTGAAGTGGCCCCAGTATACATGATACTGTGGGTATTTGGGAGACGGAGGTGACGGAGGAGAAAGAACGGGGGATGAGACAAGAGGAAGAGAAGATGAGGAGAGGGGGAGGGAGAGAGGGGGGCAGTTATATCAAACGGGAGAGGATTTACACGTTGGGAATAGGTAGGACGAGTCAAAGCTTTTTTCAGTGATGACAGAATTTGTATTAAATTAGACTTAAAAGTCTCAGATTTTTCAGAATTGTCACGGGAAAATGTGTCAGAATTTTTTCAAGGCATTTTCGAGCAATAAAAATACTTCTAAATGAATAACATGCAAGATTTAAGTTTAATGCCCTACTGAACATTTAAAGGAACAACATCTCCATGGACACAAACAGGTGGTGTAACCTCTTACAAAAAAGTTCCATAGTTCAGCTTTAAACTTTATTAATGTTTTGTTTTTTCCCAGTCCAGCTCCGTTTCCCAGCCTGTTCCCGTCCTTCTTTTGCTACCTCCCTGTTTCCCTCCAGCTGCCGTTCATTTCCTAATCAGCCCAGGGCAGCCTATATATACTCCCTCTGTTCATTCAGTTCTTGCTCGATTGTTGGTCAGTCAAGAGAGACACTCAAGCTCTGTATCTGAAATACTCTGTCGTTTGCGTTTCTTCAATTCTGTATCCTGCACCTGTATTAATTCCTGTCTGAGGGACATGTTCCTGAGTTTACTTTCCCAGCCTGTTTCCCAAACTGAATCCCCAAAGTGGAAGAGATTTGTGTTGATATTAAATAAGACATTCTTTCCTCAGTGGTTTATTGCATTATTTGTCATATTAAGAATTACCTGTTTGAAGGACACTTTCTGTTGTATTTACTTAGACTAAGAAATTTGGCTGTATATTTTGTGTTGCGTTTGAGTCCAGTTTTACCTGCGTGATACTTTCTGCAGCTAATAAAGTATTTCAGCTATCGCAATCCTGGGATTTATACCATAAGTTGGCAAATACATGAAATTTTTCAATTAAGTTCACAGATTTTGTCAACTAACATGTAATAGGTCAGATCTGTGGAGAGGTGAGAGCTAAAAGTAAGAATACATGGTTTTCAGGGTATTTTTGAGCAATAAAAACACCTGTAATTGACAAAGCGCAAGATAGATTAGTTTAATGTCATACTGTGGAACATTCCAAGCCAAAGCAAAAACACAAGAAGGTGGCAAACCCTCCAGCAGAAAAGTTACATAGTGCACCTTTAAAGAGATGACCTTAACTTAAAGCGGACCTATCCTGCAAAATGTACATTTTAGAAGTTGTAACCATGTTATAGTTGTTTCCCCTCAACAATTACTCACCTGAAGTTGTATTTGGAGTGATTCGTGCATGTTTGAGCAATCTTACGCCCACTCCTCTGCTCTTACTTCGTTCTCCAATTTTATTTTCTTAATCTGTGATACGTGTAGGATTCGGCAGTGTCACGTAGTAATTTCGGTACAAACGGGAAAAAAATCTACTACTCGCTAGCGTGATCTGCAGCTGTCCTTAAGAGGGGCCGGCTCTTTGTCGTGGTGACGTTTACGGCGACGTCGGCTCCCGTTGGGCACCGCAGTTTTCTAACGCGGAAGTCGGCGGATTTGTTTCTTTTATTAAGTCGTTTTAGTTGAATATTGCGATTTAAAATGTGCAAATTATAACAATAATCCACGGGTGTCATAGATTATAGCTAAATAGCAGACACAAACAGTAGTTCTGCTTTAAAGACGCTGTACGTGATTTTTAACGTGAAAAACGGACCTAGTTTGCAGCGATTCAGCCATTTCCTCCTTACCTTAGGCATTCCGAGCATTCAGATTATTAATATATATGAAAACGATCTGTCAGTGCAGTTCTAAACATAATTAAAGTAAAGTAAAAAATATTAAAATTGAGTTAATCATCCCAACACAAAAATATTCAAATCCACATTATTTTGACCATACAGCATGTGCCTTAAAAACTTTTTGCCTTGTCGCCCACGTAGACAACAGAGCAATTCCACTGTTATTCAAATGTGGAGCGAATCACAGAACCACAAAACCACCAAAACCATCTGCATGCAACCGCCGCCACTTCTAGCCCAAAACAAAGCACCGCAACCCTGCCTCGCGTCTCCGAAAGTGGCCCCACGTTTTACCGGAGGATGAGCAGAAATAACAAGGCCACGGCTGTCTGACCCGCCACCCCCGATGGAGTCAAAGACATGCGTTGGTGTGGAGTTTTACATGAGAAATGCGATCTGATTTGGGTTGGGCGGAGGTTGACAATAATCGCTCTTTTGGCAGCAGCGTTCCGTGGGCTGCAGTTTGGACTTTTGATGGCTGGTGACTACGGAGGAGTATTTGCATTGGAAAGATGTTGGAATCAAATTGACTTTATGTTAAGAGATTAGATGTACAAATAAATAGGAGTGATAAAAATGTAACGGCAAAATTGGATAGGATAGATAGAGTTTTGCTAACAGAAGTAGCTCCTTGTTAAAGTAGACCTCAGACTTATGTTTCAAAGCGATCCAGTTGACTTAAAAATAAAGAAATGATTGCAAAAACAAATACGGCCGCTTACGAGGAAAAAAAGAAGGAAAAAATAACGGGGCTGGAAAAATTTCGTGGATTTCCGCAAAATCAATAATGATAATAATAACACTACGCTGTTAATCTGAGGTGAGAGAAATGTTGTTTTGGTCAAAATGAGAGGGGACCAATGAGCTTCGTTTCACTTGTGTCACTGCAATAAGCGAATCTGATTGCACGATCATGTTTGGTTCTGGTTCGGGACGGACGGGGTGGGGACCAGACTGATAACCCTCTGTTGGAATCAGATATCAGTGTAGACTTGTCAGGCAAAGAGAAATGAAGCAGCGTATCACAAAAGCAGCTATTTTAAAGCAGACCTCAGGGGAGCGTTCCTTACTTTTAGGTTCAAAGCAAAACAGTTGATTTGAAAATAAAGAAAGTTCATGATTTATAGAAGAGAATTGAATTTCAGAAAGGGAATTCAGTTTTTAGAAGCAACCGTGTCTGACTTAAAGGTGAGCTATCTGATTTTCACACCGCAGAAGGAGGAAGGAGGTTTTCAAATCAATCTAACCCGTTGCTAGCTCTCACAAACCCTTTGGCACATCGCTAATATCCACGTGCATTATGTTCAAGAGTACGATCTCTCAGGCTTAAGGGCTGTATAGGTGTTAGCTCAGATCGTGATATCTGCCCTGGGGCCGGCGGCTTTAATGAAGCTCAGGCGGCATCACAGGTGCATTTGTACGTTGGTATGTGTGTGGTCTACAAAGAGAGAAAAGAATACACAAATGAAGTGTGATGTAATTACACAGGAACATTGTAATAAAGGCTAAATATATTATAATAAACAAAGTGACCCAATACTATATACACAGGTTTATCAGAATAAAGCAATAATATAACTTAAAGTATAATAAAGGTACATGGCGCAACACACCGGAAACGAGCTAACGCCCTTATTTATTACAAAAATGAACAGATTTTACATTTGACGAGCCCCGTGAACTCATTTAGACTGTGTGCTCTGAACTAAAGGGTGCATTAACTCCCCAGCACCACTAGCGGGCGCTCCATACTAACCTACTACCTTTCCAAAACATTACATTTTTTCAAATAGCGAAGTGAAACTGGGGTGAACCGCCCAAACGCAGCCAATGACACCGCTGCTTTGGACGCTTACTTCCACGTTGGTGAGAAATACTTATTATAAATACTTTTTATACTTTTGAGTATCACAAAATGTACTCATTTGCCAAAAAAGGAGCAAGTGTAATTTGCCCTCTACCGTATTTCTTGTAAGGTCAAAGGGCAAAAGAAAACAAAGAAAACGCTTAGCACAAAAAAGTTTAAATGAAGTTAACTGTGCAACATTATGTCGCCCAAGGCACCTCTGGAAGGCTGTGGGAAGGGAAGTAAAACCAAACACTTTTTTATTTATGGAAGTGGATAGTTTTCATCAGATCACAGTATTTGTACTTATTGAATTGTTCCTTCTCGTTTCTCGCGCGAGCTGAGACACTGTGTTACTCATAAATGCAAGTATACTTTTCCCCCGTGGAACAGCTACCAACTTTTACATGTTCCAATCTTCATTTATGTGTATAACCAGTACACGTTGCCCTCTCTCCACCTCTTCCCTCTCTGGTGACCTCTGCGCGACCTTTATCATACCCTTTGACTCCAGCTTGGTTTGATCCAAATCAGGTGGGGCGTTACTGGTCGAGAGCGCGATACCCTGCCGTGCGACACCAACCGCCGAATCAATTTGGCGCTCTCCCCTGCACCGTCTTACTCATTGACCTTCCCAAGATGGCCGCCGCCTCAAAACACCCAAACACCGACCTTTGATCCTCGACAGTCCGCGCGATAAACGACGCGACGGGCCGTGCGGCGCTATATGGATCAAACGCTAAGCTAATATCGTAATGAGAAGGGGCATTGGATTGTTCTCATCAAACGGAGGTGAAATCATTATCGGCGGCACCTGTTGTGTCACGGAACAGGTGGGATTTTGGCGCCTCTAAACTCACGTCGCGGAGGATACCACGGGGAGGGTAAGTACGGAGCGTGCCAAGCCAGTTAAACCTGTGATGGAGACATGCTAACAACATGCTTGGCTGAGTGCGCGTCCTGGCAGCTGGCTATAGCAGCATGGGGGCTATAGAAGAGATAAGAGTGTTTTCTACTTCTTTTATCTTGTGTGTAGTGATATTTTGCGGTGACATCACGCTGGGGGGTTCTGCGTGTATGTCTATGGAGGAATGTTCAGCAGTTACCGTGGTGACGCAATGCATAGATGAGTAAATGCTGCCAAAAAAGGTCTAAGATTGTCTGAAAACTCAAAACGGATTTAGACAACACATTTTCAGGAGCCTGTGATCGATACATGTGTTCATGGTTCCAGTTAGGTGTTTGATTTTTGATTGAGGAACTAATAGAAAAACTGTTGGCTAATGCTAGCTAGCTTGTTTAGCAACAGAAATCAGCTCACCTGTTGTAGTTCCAACTAAGACAGTTTTTTGTGTTCAGATTGTGTTAAAACAAAGCTCAGATTAAAGTCCAATTTGAGTAACAGAACTTGAGACAGAGCAGTGCCTCAGTTTCATGACATCAGCAAAGTATCAGTATGTTGTTTTTGTAATTATAAATAGTGTAGAGCTAGAATGTGTCCATATTTGTAGTTTTTGTAGTTTCTTTGGTTGACCACAACAAAAGCAGTAGTTCAGTCCTGCAGTGGTTATAACAACTTAGTTTAGAAGCGTCATTTAGCCAGAACCAAACACGACCGTCCAATGAGATTGTTCCATGTGCGTCGCTGAAATAAACAAAAGGAGCTCATTGGTCATCTATCATTTACAAACAAAATGGCATGTCTCTCCCCTCAGATTAACAGAATTTAGTGCTTCGTTCATTTATTCTGCAGAAATCCGCCATGTTTAACAGTCTCGTGATATTTTTTTCCTTTCTTTTTTCCTCATAAGCAGCCATTTTTGTGTTGATACAGATGGACCGTGCGTGTCCCCGATTGGCTAATCCACCTGTCAATCACGCCCATCAACGGTTAACAGACTCACATCTTCATAAAGTATTGGAAAATCAGTATTCTGGATCCACTCCGAACTATTACCCTCCTAGCTATTTTTCCTTTGCTAATTTTGATTCCAGTGTGTACTACCGAAAGTTGCTAAATTGCTAAAATTAGATTAAAATAACTCAAAACAATCCAAAACAATGCATTCTTCACCATCGCCCCCGGAATCCCCACTCCCACGGACGCCCTCCCTGCCTTTAGCCGTAATGATTAGTAATAAAGCCTGAAAATGAAGTCATCAGGCGCGGAGATGATCGGCCCCATATGCTAGCTCGGCTGGGGTGCTAGCTCGCGCGTTACCCGGTCCGCTAACACGTCGCAGGCAGATTTTTGGTTTGAAGTTAATGACGGTGCCGTGTCTTAAATAGAAGCCCGCCATTTCGAGCGCTGGTGGCGACGATTATCCCAGTGGTGGAGCGGTGAGCTGGAGTGTGCTGTCAGCAGAGGGGCGGAGGGAGCGCTAATGCTAACCCGAGCATCTGGTGAAATCAAAACATTTGTCGGAAATGCCATGGACAACAAATTCTCTCGAAAGAATGGAAGTTTTTTTATATCCCGGTTCTGTATGGTAATTTTACACTAATGCAACTATGGGAGCGCTAATGGTTTGTTTTAGGATGGAAATATCTGACGTCTATGCTTCAATCTCTAGCGAAAAAACAATAGACGTTTTTAGTTTCAGAGTAGCTAGCTCTTCCCTTCAGATAGATATAAGGCAGCGTCCACCAGTAATAGACCAGAACTGAAGAAGCGGCTTGGATGAGCAGCAAAACGTCTTCACTCTCACAACTTTTTGTCCAGTTGACAGATGTTATATTTTTCCTTTAGAGTGTCCAAAACATTTTAAAATTGTTACAATCTTCACCGATGGATTTCAGCAGCCCCCTAACTGCCTTGGGTCTGGTTGTGGGAAACAACAACAAAAGCAATGTACTTCCAACCTGATGGTGTAAAAATGACCACTCTAACATCTGAGCCACAGTCTAATAATTTGATCACTTTTTACCATTAAATAAAATTTTTAAAAAAGTTTTGTATGAGGTTGTGCAATGAATTTTGGTTGTTTTTAATGGAGGGGTCTATATGGCTAATCCTGTCTTCTGTATGTATATAAAATGTAGAAAGTAGTAAAAAATAAAGCAAAAAAAACATTGAGTGAGATGGTGTGTCCAAACTTTTGTCTGGTAGCGCATGTGCATCACCTTAACTGAGTTTTCCAAATTCTGAAATTGTGAAATTGAATCATTCTTAATAAATCGTAAACTGCTTTTGTCTTGTCAGCACACGACAATATTTAGCAAAACACTCAAATCACACGCCCGATGAAAATAAAAAACAGACAGAAATATCTTCGCGGGAGACCTGACATTTCTCCGTCACAAATGAGCGATTTGATCAATGTTTGGGAAATACCGAGGGAGAAGTGTGAATTTGAATATGATCACAAACAAAGCAGCGGGGCAGCTGCTAAATGGGAACATTAATACAACTATAGACAGCCGCAGTCTACTTGATGCAATATTAATAAACATTTACAAAGAGCTAATGGCCTCATAAACGGCGCACCTTAGCTAGCAGTGATGGCGTCAGAGTTTCAGCTAAGACCCTGTTGCATGCTAAAGCTATCTCAAGGACATCAGGGCTAATCAGGTCAATGCTAAAGCTGCGCTGTAGAGTAATTAGAGGAGTATTTGGTTTTCAATTAAAGGTACAGTATGTAACTTTCTAGAGGCACCGCATCATCTGCCTGATTCCATGGAAATAGAAAGTTAAAACCATACTGCGGAACATTCTCCATGGAAATAGATACGTTTTATGGCATACTCAAAGGAACAACATTTCCATGGAAACAGGAGAAGAGGTTTGCGGAGGAGCAAGCCCAAACTTACCTGGAATTGCGTTTTGTTTTCAAGCATGTTTTAAAAGTGAAATTCTCAAAATAAAAATATTTAGTCCGTCTTCTTCTCGAGTATGAAAAAAACGAAAAAAATGTAACCCAAGAAGAGCTCCTCTGCGTTTTTAATGTCCACTTTTTCTGACCAACAAATGATCTCTTTAGAATAAGCAACTTTGAAGCTAGCCGCTATTGTGCTATGCCTCATTTAAACTACCCCGCTCCTTTGTAAGTTATACTATACAAAGCACCCATATTCAAGTGTGTAATAGTTTAAAATACCCAAATAAATCATAAAACACAACCAGTTACCAATTCACCACATCAAACCATTTACCAGTGTGTATTTGGACAACCTGAAGATGTGCACATGTTCGTGAGAGGAGAAAATAAGCCATCTCTTCATTCATTCTCGGCTCTGGCACTGGCTTGGTTTGTCTGATTAACTGAACTGGGAAAAGGTTCAAGTCAATGCTTATCTGATCCAAGCGGCCACGCAGCTGGATCACAATATTTAGAGATCATATTTTTATCACAAATAGAAGTGAAGCTGGTACACACAAATATGTAGGTTGTGTTAAAATTAAAAACATATATATTGAGCCTTGTTTTTTTAGGGAATGGCTCTATGAAGTTTAACCGAGAAGACATTGAAGTGTACGCGAGATTTTGTGTATATAAACCATACACTTTTCTAGCGGAGTGTTTGCCACCTGCTGGTCTGGAGATGTTATTTCTTTCCCTGGAATGTTCCACCATACGACATTACCGTAAACCTATCTCCATACGCCACCAGGCTAAGTTACGGGTGCGAAAAGGAGACCTCATGTTTTTCAAGGTATTTTCAAGCAGCAAAAACATCTGTAGTTGAGTAAATACAAGATGGATCAGTTTAATGCTGGTTAAGCCTGTCAAAAATATCGAAAATCGCAATTGGAAAGTCTCAATTTTTACGTGGTGCATGAAAGTGAAGTACTTTTTGGATGGATGATATGCTACTATGGCAACGTTATGGCAGAGTGACATTAAACTCCATGGACACAAGCCGTTACAGGTCAGATCCATGGTGAGGTGAGCCTACTCACAGTAAGACCGCATGTTTTTCACGATATTTTTAGCCATAAACATCTGTAATTGAACAAATCGAAGATCAAAGTCGAAGTTTAATACCGTACCATATCATAAAATACTGTGGAACCTTCAATCGCCATGGAAACAAGCAGGTAGCGTACCATCCGCCAGCAAACTTACACAGCGCACGTTTTAACCCACCAATTAACACAAAATTTAATTAAAAATATGAAAACAACGTAACAAAGGTTTTCCACTTGGTCCGCGACAGCTCTGGAGACACAGATTTGGTTGTGAGGGGCGAGGGAGGCATTCATTAGCACCAGAACTGCCACTGTTAGGGGCCAATCAACACCCAGAGCAGTTGTCACGCGTCATCCAAAGACAGCCCGCTCACCGCACAAATACCACGCTCGCAGTAAACAAAGCCTTACTAATATCCCAATATACGTAACTGTGTGAAGTGAAATGTTGATGTACTTTCGTTCCAGGTCTTGTTCTCGAAGTCAACAAGGGGTAGGTTAAAGGTCCTCTATTACGCGAAACTGACTCTTTCAGCTTTAAGCCGTGTTATACCTAATCAAAAACATACCTGGAGTTTTGTTTAGCTTCATTCACACGTTTGAGTAATGCTGCATTATTAGTCTGTCTACATCTCCAAAGTTCAAAACACCTCATTCCACCTTGTGATGTCATGTTGTGGTAGTTTTCAAGTTAAGTTACCTTTTAACTTTTGTTCAGTAGAGATTGGAATCATTTGGATAATTTCAGACCTGGAATTTCCAGTGAAGGTGTATGGAGTTTAAAAACAGAGTGGAGCACTTCCTGTATAACCACATGACATCACAAGGTGGAACAGAGTGTTTTCTATTTGAGAGGAGAACTGCGCCTAAATATGCAGTGTTTGTGTGTTAAACATGTGTGAATGAAACAAAACACAACTCCAGGTGTGTTTTTTGATGAGGAAACATAAGTTTGATCAGAAAATAGCGTAATATGGGCCCTTAAAACATATGTGAGATGGGGTGAAGAGAGAGACTTTGGCTGTATTTAAGATGGAACATTTTTGAGATCCACCAACTTCGACTAATCCCGGTGATTTCACAAACTCACAAGAATCCATCTTCAGGCTCCTGCTGTTGGACAGAACCATAGACTGTAAATATAAATGGACATGGCTAACCTGCTAACTGCTGCGTTCCAAATAGGAAGTGAGCACGGGCTGCGCTTCCGGCTCCATCGACTAGAAAACTGTCTCCCCTCTCTCCGTAACTGCTGCTGTCAGACTCGTCATTTTGGTCTTGAAATAAAAATATCAGGATCATGTAGAGCGGGTTAATATGAACATTTTACTATTGTGTCCGTAAATCAAAATATGAACGTTAATAAGAGAACAATCAGCTGCCTTCTCTTAGCAACAGGTTTGACTGACAACCTTCCGCAGTTTCGCTCCGGATTGGCTCTTTGGTTGCTATGATACTCATGGCTGAAATTCCAAATATGGAGCCTGGTTCCAAATTCGCCCCCATAACTGCTTTAGCCTCGCTGAGCTTCATTTGACTGGAGCTGAACGCTGTGGGTGACGTCACACTCACTTAGTTCGCTTCTTTATACAGTCAATGGATATCACAGATTGGACCAATCACAGAGCAGCATTGTGGTTTGGGCGAAAGCTAGAGGTGAAGCGCCCGAAGAACCGAAACAAACATGGCCACGTACTTCAACCGATTTTGTTTTTGAACTGGATTTAACAAAATTTGGATTTCTCTGCTGGTTCCGCTGTTGTTTAAGCTCAGTCAGGTTAAAATATTCGTCATGACGTTGCGCCTTTTCCCGACAGCAGGTTAGTTTTACAGAAAAAGGGCCCCGAGGCTCAAAACGGTTAAGAATCCCTGGTGTCTAGCTGTGGGATTAGCCTAAAAACTGTAAGTTAGGATAATTGCATCTTAAGCCAAACATTATTTGTTTTTTTTCAGTGACGAATGTGAAATGAAGGAGCCTAGTTTAGTGCTTCGCTCACTGATTTTGCAGAAATCTGTGATGTTTTTCAGCCCCCAGTGATATATTTTTCCTTTTATTTTTCCGATATGGACGGACCACGCGTGTCCCTGATTGGCTAATCCGCCTGTCAATCACTCCTATCTGAAAACGGTGCGAGTTACCAGTGACCAGACGCACATCTTTGCCAACTATTGAGAAGTGTGTATTCTGGATCCGAGGCAAGGAAAGTGGAGGAGCCGTGGGGAAAACCTGAAAACCCAGTGAACTACTTCAATCCATAAAAACAAAGTAACTGGACCAGCCAAAGTAAATGGGTTTAACTGTATTTAGAACTGAGACACTTTGGAATACTTGGATTTGCCATTTCCAGTATTATCCATTGTAACACGATCGTCCTCCCTCCTTTGTTTGGCTAGCCTCTCCCGCGCGCTCCTACCTTGTCATTTGCGTTGCATTGTCTGTCTGGTATTTAGCGCTGAGGAGATTAGGCAGCTGTGAATGGACTGCAGCTGTCGGAGCGGGATTAGGCCAGTTTAATCAAAGTATTTTCTAATGCGGCGCGTAATGGTGATCCAGAGGGACGCGGCTCTTTAGCAGATAATGATAGCGGAGATGGAGGGAGCGCGCTGGCAGACGGCTGAGTTTGAGAGAAGAGGATGGAGGAGAGCCGAGGAGGGAGCGGTGGAGAGAGCTGGAGGTTCTGAGGTGGAGGAAGATTTCTCAGGTGAAAAAAGTGGAAGAAATGGGTTGAAAAAAAGCAGAAGATTGGTCAGTACCATTAACTTTGATGGACATGAGAAAGGCTGAGGAACAATATAAACATAATCTGTGACTAGCTAACCAGGCTAACAGATATTTATTCACAAGTACAAAAGGTATTAAGTATTGTTACTGTAAAGGGAAGCTATGCAGGCCTGTCATAACAATTTTGAAGTGTGATATATTGTTGAAGTAAATATAGACGATCAACGGTAATATTGAAGCTAATTTATGCCACTTACACAACCCAAGAGCCGATTTAAACCACAAAAACTATTCTAAATCTACAATATTTAAAAAAAAAATCATGAGCTGCAATAATAAACAGCAGAATGAAACACTTTAGTCGTTAGTTTGCCTCTGTAATGAGTCATAGAAGTTATTCATTTAACCTTTCACGGCTTAAATCTTACCGTGTTGCCAAAAAATATCCAAATATTTCCCAGTGATGCAAAGAAAAAGTACACGTGATAAATACTGATACCTGGAATGTTCTATAGTATGGAGGTGATGCTGCCAGACCAACTTACAGGTCAGATCTGTGGAGAATAATAAGAGTGCATTCTTTTTTTCTGAGTTTAAAGACAGAAACCATTCCAAGCATAACAATAACATAATGGAAACAACAAGTATGTTTAGTCATTCAAAAGCCAAGAATATTATCAGTAAAAAAGTTAAAACAATGCTATAGATAACTTTTTACTATAAGGTTAAAAAAACTCATTTCGAAATTTTGTTACTACTACTTGGACTTACACAAATACTGCACTTCCATTTCTGCTGCTAACACACTATCAACACAAATTAAACTAAAGTTTGTTTGTGACAAGGCTCTACAGATTAAACTAGTTGTAGAGCCTTGTCACAAACAAACTTTAAAGTCCCCATTTTACGCTACTTTCTGATCTATGAAGTCCCCATTTTACGCTACGTTCTGATCTTTGTTATAATGACATTTCCTCGTCAAAAACATAAAAAGAGTTGTGTTTTGTTTCATTCACATCTTTAACCCAAAACCCTCCATATTTAGGCTGAGTTCTTCTCTCAAACAGAAAACATTCTGTTCCATCTCGTGATGTCACGTGGTGATACAGGAAGTGCTCCACGGTGTTTTTAAACTCCATACACCTTCACGAGAATCATTTGGATGATTTCAGCCCTGGAATTGCCAATCTCTACTGAACAAAAGGTAAAAGGTAGCTGTTAACTTGAAAACTACCTCTTCATGACATCACAAGGTGGAACAGAGCATTTTGAGGTTTGGAGATGTAGACAGACTAATAATAAAGGACTACTCAAACTTGCGTGAATGAAACAAAACACAACTCCAGGTATGTTTTTGAGGAGGTAACAACGTTATAACATGACTAAAAGCTCACAAGAGTCAATTTTGTGTAATATAGGACCTTTGACCACAGACAAAAAATTTGAACGCCACACAAGCCCAAACTGGAATTGGTGTCAGTCGTATTGACAGAGTCCCCTTTCGCCGTAGCTATCTCTTCTTCATCGCTCCCCAAACACGCCGCAATCAAGACGAGAGCTCGGAGCAGAGACACAGCGAAACCACTCCTCCACGGCAACAAATCACCGCGGCGAGGTTACCGCGCCGACGCCAATCACCGTAATGACAACATGATGCGACATGATAGTTAGAGCCGAGGGAGCGGGCGCGTTGGTAAATACCGTCCGCGGAGAGGTTATGGTACAGAGGGGTGGTGCTGACGGGTGGGACTGGCACATGGGTGATGGTGAAGGGGACGGTGATTGTCGGAGAGAGGGGGCTTTTATCATCAGGACAAAGTATGGAGGGATTGTTGGGTGGAAAGTGTCAACAAAAATATATATGATACCTGAAGAAAATGGGAGCAATCTCGGACTATAGTCGGAGTCGGGGTGAAGATTCTGAGTTTGTCGTAGGGTTGTCAAAAGTATCGAAAATCAGATAATAATCGATACTAAAACTTGTCTTGAAACTAGATACTCATTTGAGCAGGTGTCAATACCAAGAAAGTCACATTCACAGGACAGAAATGAACCTTTAGAATGATCTTGAGCTGTATCAGAACAAGTATAAGACACAGACTAGTTTACGCCCATGGACCACTACGGAACCTACTGGACGACTGAGGGATTACACAGATATAAGGACACGACCACTACGGACCTACTGGACGACTGAGGGATTACACAGATATAAGGACACATAGTGATATATAAGAAAGTACTACCATTTCATGTTGAAAATCATATTCTATCGCGTAAACAAGTGTTTTTAATTATGATCGTGGTATCGGAATCTGCATTGAGTGTCGAGTCTTTTCCTTAGTATCAAAATCGAGTTTGAAATTGTAGTATCGTGACAACTCTAGTTTGTCCATGTGTATGTCCAAACTATAATAAGCACAGTGTGTCTTCTTCAAGTCCAGTTTGCGTAGAGTTCAGGAAGGCATGGCTTGAGTAGTTTGCATAACACATAGAATAGCTGAAGATTTTCAAATCCACTGTGTACTGGATGGAATAAAGTTTTAAGCCGGATGCACGCCAAACTGTTGGATCCAGGTCTCAACCTCCATGTTCCAGCTGGCAGAAACCAAAGGCAAATTAACCAATCACAGATTTGCAGAGGCCGCATCGAAACAAACATGACAGCTCACGAGAGCATTGAGAGAGCAGTTTGGCCCGTTTAACAGGTGAGTCATTATTAATAAAAGTTAAAGGAACTGTAACTGTATGTCTCATTCCCAGTATATGGACAGGCCAAACTCCAGAGTTCTCCTTTCTGATTGGATAATGGTCTTGAGAACCAAAACACACCAAATTATAATACGAACAACTTGGCGATCCAGCGTTTTTGTAACTAAGAATAAATCAGTATAACAATTGTTACCAGGAAGAGCTATATCTGATTTGAGCATGTCTCCTTTATCACATTATATAAGATTTTCTGTCAAATTCCAGCTTACAGACATACAGTTTATCAGCTTTCTTTCCCATTACTGACTCATTAATTCTCATATATATTCTGACTTCTCTTTAATGCCATAACCTTGCATACACTTACCTCATATCAACTCAAATGTGTGGGATGAGATTGGCCAAGTGTATTAATACAAACATTTTAAAACGTGAAAACTGTGCAGTTGTTGTTGTTGTCGTGCCCTGAGTTTTCTGAGTGCCCTAGTTTGTGTAGCGAGGTTGCACTGCCATATGTAAGCTTTAGTTACGCAGTATGGTGTGAAAGTGTTCTGCTAGGGATGCTCGGTGGGGTGCCTGGCTCTTGGAACAAACTAATGCTGTTATAAAAGAAACAGAATGCTTTTTTGGGGGAGTTTAAAAAGGAGAACATTTTATTGTCCTGTAAAGTGGCTGTACACGATTTGTGTTCATAAACAAACCGTGTACAGCACAGATATATTGTATAAACGCCTAGCTCCTGGGTTAAAAAATGAAACTGTCTGCGTCTAATTATAAAGCATTTTATCCTCCAAGAATCAGGGAGTGCGGTGTTCGCATGCTAGCTGTTGTTAGCATCACCGTGACGGCAAAACTCCACGCTGGCCTCGGAAAGTTGTGCCGTGCGCTTATAAGTTCATCATGGTGAATAATTAGGATGTTAGGAATGCATTAGGAGGAAAGTGAGGAATAAGTTTGGACTGAAGCAAACCGTTCAAAATATGAAAATCCGAACTGTTTTTTTAAAGACAGAAACACTTTTGTAAATGTTTTTAGAGAGATGTGGCTTGCATTTTGCACCAACGACCTTTCAGACAAAAATCAAACACTAACTTGCATAGAGTACAATCATAGAGTTGGGCTAAATGTCTCGCGCAAGGACATGACAATTGTATTAACTGACAAAGTTGGGATTTGAACCGCCAAACTTTCACTAAACCACTTAAACTCTTATTTATTTACTGGAAATGCCCTCTTTCAATAACAATAACAATACAAACATTTCAAACTCGATTTCGATACAAAGGAATAGACTCGACACTCAATACCGATTCCGATACCACGATGGTAATACAAAAACTTTCTTGTATACGCCCATGGACACAGATATAGGACCACATGGTAATATAAAAGTCTATGTGGTTTTATACTTGTTCTGATGCAACTCAAAATCATTCTAACGTTATTCAGGAAAGGTTCATTTCTGTCCTGTTTCCATACTAGTTTAAATATCGATTAGTATCTGATTTTTGATACTTTTGACGACCCTGCGTGAGAAGGCTGGCAGATCTTGACCATGTGTATGTGAGTGGGCCTTCTTTTAAAAGACTAACCACACAAACACTAAATGAAAATCACAACTGATTCTACCCCATGACAATTCTTTGACGCTTGTTCAAACTCCAACAATAGATTACACTGAATTTACACAGTTATGGAACTACTGCTTTAGCTGATCACGATGACTCCCCTCTCTCACATCACTCCACACTTTGAAGTTCTGAGGTGGAAGAAGAAACGGAAAAGTAAACTTCTGCCCCACTCCCATGCCGACGCAGATCTTTTGGTTCAGCTCAGATTCTCAAACTCTTTCCGGGCTGGTACTTGGTGAAAAGTTTTCTTTCTAAACCAGGTCACAACCAGATCTGAAATAGGACTGAACCATGTCTAAACTAGTAAACCACGGTTACTAGCAAATAGTGTTAGCTTGGCTTGCTAGCTAGCCAACATTAGCAGATAGATAAAATGATCACTTTGTGTATTCTGGATCCCAGGCAACGTTGCAACCAGCTACACTTCTTTGGTCACCAGTGAATCTCCTCGAGTTCAATTAATTAGCCAATCAGGGACACACGTGGTCTCTCCGTATCAAAACAAAGAAGGAAGAAAAAAAAACAAACCTGAAAAAACTTGTGTATTTCTCTGGAATCAATGCGCAAACCACTAAAATCTATGTGTCTGATGTGAGAGAAGTTTGATTTTGTTCAAAATGATGGATGACCAATGAGCTCTTTCGTTTCACGTGCGCCACCGAAATACATGGATCTGATTGGACGGCCGTGTTCGAGCCTGGCTTGAGGTGCGATGGAGAGAGTGGTGACCGGACTGATATTCCTCTGTATTGATACACTGCGGTGACATCACGCTGGAGGTGTTCTGCGTGTACGTCTACGGCAGAAAGTTCAGCCGTTTCCGTGGACTAGCGAGTGACTGTGATGTTATTGAGGGAGACTTGTTTAACAGCGCAAACGAGCTCACCTATTGTAGTTCTAACTAAGTCAGTTCCTTCTGGTCAGATTGTGTTCAAATAAAGATCAGATTAAATTCTAACAAAGCCTCAGACAGAGCAATGCCTACAGTTAGCATCACACCCAGGGAATGTTGATGACATCTGCTGCAAAGAAAGAATTTAATTTTGCGCTGCTGAAGGAAACAGTCCATTATAGTGTAGCTCATAAAAACCCTCCATGTCCCTCTCTTCCATTATATCGTCTACACTATTTCCTGAAAGTTCTAACCTTGAACACACGTGTCAGAATCCACTCCGAAGTCATCACGGGGCTATGTTTTCCCCAAACATCCCTACTCACGCGTCCTAACCCCTTGGTCACTTCCTCGCCTCCTCGCCCCCTGTCTCCTAGCTCCTCGTAATTGTGAAAATGATCACTATCAAACCCACCAACTCTGCCCGCTCCTGTCCATTTACATAATAACAGCTTATCATTCAAAAAGAGCCATTTGTTTGTGCGTCACCGAGGGGACACTGTCGAGATGTCACCCCGGGGTGGCCTTTAGCGCGCCTAGCTAGCGACGTGGGGCTAATTGTGGTCGGGGGAGACGGAGAGAGGGCAGGGACAAAAAGGGGGTAATAATAAGAAGATAGAAGGTAGGGATGGTGATAATGTAACAATAGGGAGTCCGCTGTGTGAACTGCCGGTCACGCGAAATATGGTGTAAAGACATTCGGAACATGCTACAGTCGTGGAACAAAGTGGGACTGCGCTATAAGGCAACCAAATCTCACACGGTATTAGAGGCTTGGAAGTTTTTTGTAAATTACATTTGAACTAAAAACAGCCTTTAGTGGAATCGTTATCGGCTTGGAACCTGTCTCCGTTTTTTTTTTTTTCCGTGCATTTGCGCAAAATTTGTCTTGAGATAACGCACATATATTTTACAAGCAGCTCTTGAGGTCAAAACGAGACCGCTGTGTTCTGTCTGCTGCTAATTACAAAGTGTTTTACTGTCCAATAATCAGGAAGTGTTCTGCTAGCATGCTAATTATCGCTAACTTTACTGTCACTGTAAGATACGCTGTCGTCTCTGAAGGTAAACTCATCAAATGGAATAATTAGGATGCTCAGAATGCCTCAGGTAAGCGAGGAATAACTTTGGACCGTTGCAAACCGTTTAAAATGAGCTAATTAAACGAACTAGCGCCTTTTGTACAGCACAATAAAAAACAGGAATTGTCCTGTATGTATTTTCTTTCAGCCAAAAACTGTAAAAGTTGTTATAGTGCAACAAAACCACTTTAGTGAATGTTGTGGAAGTAATCGGAAAACTACACAAGTCATCAAAAATTCCGTAATAATAATATCCAATGCAACTCAGCACTATTAAACTCACTCTACAGTTCTATTTAATTATATCTTGATGACATGGAAAGGCCCTTCTCCAGCACCCCTTCTCTTGCTAACCGCTAATAAGCTAGGACAAGTGCGCTACATGCTTTTTAATTGCATGATGTAGGCTAGCTGCATTAGCGGTTGATTCGGAGCAGTCAAATTAAAAGCACGCTCCACACATGTCCACTTTAATTAATCTGCTTATGTTGAGGTCATTATCCGACTCTATAATAAATGTATGTGAAGATACGGTACATGATTTCAGAGCTATGGTATGCTAGCAATTAGTGTTAGCGCGTCTTGTTAGCTTGAATTTGAACATTGGCTAGTAGATAAAATGATTGTGTTCAAATTAGTAGGATACATAAATAAATGAGTAGGGCCTCCTGAGAGTTTTTTAAACATTAAGATGAAAAAACACAATTTTTAATTTTCAAAACAGGTACAAATTTTAAAACATTTTTCTGTGCGTTTGAATAATGAATCTATAATGATAGCAATATGTTGGTCTTAATGTTTTTTTTTCTTCTTCTAGACATTCAAAGTTGCTTCTTAAAGTTGCACTACCTGCTTATCTCCATGGAGATCTTAATGCGTCGCCTGAAATCTCCCACAGTATGGCATTAAACTTACCTAACTTGCATTTTGTTCTATTGCATTGTTTGTAATGCTCAAAAATACCTTGATAAACCTTGAGCGGGGTCTCCGTTACACAGATCTGACCTGTAACTTAGCTTGTCTCGATGGAGATTAAGTTTAATGCCATACTGTGGAAAATTGCAGACAAAACAATAACATCTCTATGGAGACTTAAAGGTGGAATAGCTATGTAACTTTCTGGTAGATTGTCCGACACCTTAAATTTTGTGGTGCAGTACTTGAAGATATCGTATTGGAACCAAGGGGTCGCTGGTTCAAATCCCCACTAAGCACACACTAATTTAGCTGGTTGCAAATGAAAGGGCATCCATTTGAGTATATTGGCAGATTTTTTTTCAAACTGCCTCTCCCACTACCACCAATCACACTGATTCTCAGGTCATCGTGTCAGTGTCTTGCTCAAAAACACAATGGCATCGTAACTCGTAGCGAGCCAGGTTTGAACCCCACATTCAACCCATTCTCATCTGTTTGTTTGCTTCTTCCAACAGGTGAATTAACCACATGATGCCAACACGATCCCACCCTTGTTATACCCCTCATTACAAACCGGCCCCTACCGTCCGGACATCCCCCCCTCCGGCACTATCAAAGGGGGGATAGGGCCCCGATTCGGACCCCCGCGGTTCACCAGGATTACCGTGTTTGGAGGAGCAGCGGAGGTATGCAGATTTGGTTGTTTGTTGTTTCGGGACAGGGAGAAGAGAGAGGGTGTTTGTGGATTCAGGTGTAGTCGGAGGAAAACAAAGGCCGAATGGTGCTGGGATACTTTTGTAAGACTTTATTAAAACTGAAAATGAGGTCAGGAAGAAAAGAAAAGAAAGAGGAAAAGTGTTTGGATATGCACTTTATGGAATTAATGCTCAAAACAAGAATGGGGGTAAGTAAGGCAAAATGCTGGACTACCTTATTGTAATTCTATCTATGCTTTTCTTGTATTAATGTAAAGGGTTTGGTTGGATGATTTATGGTTGATTTCAAAACTGCGTTGCCTTGAATGTTCCCCAGTATGGCATTAAACGTATCAATCTTGCATTTATTAATGAGAAAAACGGAAATAGTCAATTTCCAACGGTTTTCCAACGGTGGTCCAAAGTTACTCCACACTTACCTTATGCATCACAAGCATCCTAATGATTCACCCTGATGAGTTTATAAGCATTTGGGTTTTGCCGTCACAGTAACGCCAACAACTAGCGTGGTAACAGTTCACTTCCTGATTGGCGGACAACAAAACGCTTTATAATTAGTCGCAGACAGTACACAGAGGACTTATTCTGACCTCAAGATCTGCTTATACAATATATCTGTACTGGGGTGAGAAAATTTTGCTTAAAAACATAGACAAAAAAAAATCAAAACTGCTTTGCCTGGAATGTTCCACAGTATGGCATTAAACTGATCTATCTTTATTTATTCATGCTAATAAAATACCTTGAAAAAACATGCATTCTTACTGCAAGCGGGTTCGACTCTCCGGAGATCTGACCTGTAACCTGGTCCGGTTGCAGCACCTACTTGCATGGAATCTGACATTAAACGTATCTGTCTCCGGGGATGCAACGCAGTAACATCTCCATGGAAACCAGCATGTCGCATATCGTCTATCAGAAAAGTTACGCAGCGCACCTTTTAACTAAAACGTTATGTGACCAATATGGCAGTGCCTTAAACGTCTTAACCAAATAAACTAATTATGCAGAATTCCATAAAAAGTAGTTAATTCAAAACTGTGATTGGTTCATAATGTTTGGAGGCGGAGCTTGGCAAGTCAACCCACAAGACAATTTCTTCTTCATTCATCTTCACGAGAACACATGTTGGTCCAACATACTTTAAAAACCGAAGAAACACACATTTTTTGCAATCTCGCCTTCACTTTTTCGTATAATATGTAACCAACATTTCAACTCAAGCCAGGAGACATGTTAACGCGAGTTCCTACAAATGCATGCGGCTACAACATGGATGGGGAAAATTAAACACATTTTATGGGGAAGAAAATTGTCGGACTACCTCACCTCCGCAAATGAGCACCTCTTTTCAATTCCCCTCTCTGTCAAGCCGAGCTATTTTGCAGTTTCGTCTATTACTATGATTACTGCATTGGCCCCCGGTGGTTAACATGTTTGTGGACAAGTTTTGAATGACACCCAATCTACATGCGCCCGGGATTGCATTTGATATGGGGGG
>KN484518.1:53127-83957 GCA_000787095.1 Periophthalmodon schlosseri
TGGTAATCGGACATCTCGGGAGTTGAGTGACACGTGCCCAAACACCGCACTGACCTCGCCCTCCAGGAGTGATGGTGGTGAAGATGGGTTGGGGGTGGGATGGAGGAGGGTTGGTTCGGAGGTGATGGGTAAACAGACAGTGAAAAGATGGTCATGGGAGTTGTCTTTTAGCATAGCATTCGAAGGACAGTATGTAAGATCGTGTCCCCAGGTACAAGGTAAACATGTTCAAATCAAATATATCTTCTGCTAATAACAATTGTGATGCTGATTTATTCTTAATTACAAAAACGTTACACATTAAGACCAACTTGTTTGTTATAATTCAGTGTTTTGCTTCTCAAGATGATTCTCCAATCAGAAAGCAGAATGAGCCAGTGAAATCCAGTTGGTTTAAGCCTAAAAGGACTTTCTCTGATCTGAATCATCGCTACCTAAACCCCAACATCTGCAGCCAATCATGAATCAGTGCTAGTGCAGCCTCTGCAGCTCAGTGAGTGAATTCTGGAGGTTCTGAGCTTCCACATGAGGCCTGTCCATATACTGAGAATGAGAAAAACTCGTACGTGTCTCTATCTGCAGGGAGGTTCTGGCTTCCACATGAGGCCTGTCCATATACTGAGAATGAGAAAAACTCGTACGTGTCTCTATCTGCAGGTTAAGGCTCTGGCAACACAGGTTCAGTAGAGATTGTAGTACATTTTTAAGAGCTACATACAGTTCATTGAAGTTTAACCGTCCTAGATTATGCAGTATCTTAGATGAACAAAATATCAGTGCTAATATCAATAATGGACAGAATGTTTTATGTATATGTGGATCAGCCTAACATAGAAAAAATGTGTTAAATATCAGAGAATGTTTCCAAGTTGTTCCAGTCTCTTGGTGCCAGTTTATCGCCAGTGCTTCTGATGTGTATTTTTAAACAGACAGTGAGTTACAACAGAAATAGAAAAGCCTTGAAGATATAGTGTAGGTGACATACGGGGGTGGAGAGTGGGAGAGACAACCAGCAAATGACCCTTACGTCTGCAAAGAATATGGATTACAGTTACGCTCACCAATGACATCGTTTTAACCAAAATTACCCTATAAGTTGTTCTGAATCTCAAAGGAAAGCACTCTTAAAATAAACTGTAAATATTACAGAGGTACCAATTACTAAATCTGCTACCTTCTCCAGCTATGGGACTTTTTTCTTCCTCCCAGCCTCAGGAAGCAGTGGTCTGGCCTTGGATCGGCGCAGTCTTCCAAGACTTCTCCATGGGACCAGTCTTAGACCAATGGAACACACATACTTATTCACAACCGTAAACATATATACAATTTCAGGGGCAAAACTCCAGTCAGCATTTCCCCCGGAGCAAGATCAGATAGGGACATGGAATAACAGGATAGTGAGGGAGTGGAACATGGAAAGATACAATCCCCAATGAAAGATGTTTTATTGGTGCCAAACCCAATAGACCATACATTAGGGATGGGCAGAACCGCATAATTGCAGTAGTAGATTTGGAATTTGCTTTTGGATGACTTAAAATGTATTTTTAAAAACAGTGACATTTGAGAGATGATAAATATGAACCGCAAAACCAACACAAGAATCACATACGTTTCAGAGTTTGTAGTGGTCTAAACTAGTACTTCACATCCTTTTTCTTTCGACAACCTCAATTTTACCATCAGACATGCTGGCAACCCAAAAATGTATCTTCTTATTAGGAAAAATGTTTAAAATGCTTTGTAGAAACCCTTAGGGACCCCATTAGAATCTTTGAGTACCCAAATGTGGAAGTTTGGAATTCCTGGTCGAAAAGCAAGTTAGCAAATACAAGACCTTTTTGCGTCGAATTCGAATTGCTGTTATGTTTTGATTGCGAGTAATTTTGCAGTTCTATAAAGTAAGAATTGGTTTCATGGTTTCCAGTATTTCCATCCCTAAGAACAAGTGTAGCCTATTTTTAGCTCCATTTAGTCTGACGAGGGTCTCTACCCACTCACTGATCACACCTTTATAATTCAATGTTTGATGAATTTTGTTTAATACACTGAACTGGTTTAAAATAATTGGTTGGGAGTAACAATTTATGCAACAATCATACTGAGAACCGCCTACATGCTTAGTGCCGAAATGAACGCTACAAACACTGGTTATGTTATGAAAAACCATGAAAATGATCTTCTAAACAGATTTACCATTCCCTCTTCTTCTCCTCCTCCTCTACAAAGCATGTAGAGGGGCCCCATCGGCGGTCTCTAGCTGGGCACTTGGCTCCAGTCCTCCCCCCCTTTAGCCTAGCCTTGTACATGTGTGTGTTAGCTAACCGCCGCCGCTAACACGCTGCCATTTGGACCGCTGCCTGACAACCCTCCGTGTTAATAAGAGTAATCAGCAACCCCCCCATGTACGCTAGCAAGCCCCTTTAGCGCAGCGGAGATATGGCACGCTACGCTAGGCTAGGCTAACCACCTGACTGTTTACCCACAACAAGCTGCCCCCCTCCGCGTGAAGCTAATGAGGGGGAGAAGATCGCCCCTTTCCAGATCAATCCCTACATATCGACGAAGGGGCACGGGGGGTATGGGGGAGTGGCGGTCCGGCGACAGCGGTCATTGATTAGGTACGCTAGGGCTAGTGAGGCATACGGCTAAAATGTAAACAAATACTTCTAAAAAGGTTGGTTCATTTAGCAGTAAATAGATGTATGATTGTGTTAGGAGGACACACTCCATGGGTTTTTTAATGAGTTATGATATCAATATTAGGCCTATTATTATTAGTTGCTGTAATATGTGCGATCAAAAGCATGAAATAGTAAATCTAATTCAACACTTAAAAACATAACTACATTTCATATCAATGGCATAACAATGAAAAATCTAAAAGAACTTTTTGTTGCTTGTTCTTGTCCTAATAACACACTGTAGCCTTGTTGCTTGTTGTCCAACGCAACAACAACAAAAAAATCTCTCAACTGGACAAAATTTGTGAACACGTTTCACAACTCATCCAAGACACTTCTTCAGTTCTGACAGGGTTCTGGTAAGTCACCGCCTTAAATATCTGTCTGAAGGGAGGAGCTAATGACACCAAAACTAGCACACCCTAGCTGTTTACAGTAGGAGTAAACAGCTACGTTCAACCCACTGAAATACCCTAAGGTGTGAACAGTCCCTAAGTCATATTTTGCAAAATCGTTCATGCCCCTAATGGGTCATTTAACTCCTATTAGCATACTTTGCTTAGCCCTATTCTTTTCTTATTGTCCAGCTATACACATAAAACAACAATTTTATAATCTATTTTGTGTATAATGGAACTTTCGAATGGCTTTTGGCGTTTTGGCTTGACTCCTATTGGCTGTTGTTTGATCCACTCTACATTGGTAGCAAGTACTTACTTAGCATAAGACCTCATCTGTATCAAATCTGAAACATGAAAAAATACGTGGCAAATTTGAGCTGAAAAACAAAACTTAAAATTCAAATCTAATTCGCTAACTACCTCTGGATGAAAGACTTAAGAGCGAGAACTACAATCATATAAGGATATACGCACAGCAGGGGCCTTGCTTAACTGCACAAAAAGTAGGCCGCATCCAAAAACATTACTCAGCAAAGTTCATTCTAAAGAAAAAAACAAAAACAAAGAACAGTTTATTCTATGCTCCACAACGCTGCTCCCTACCGCACCGTGATTGGCTCCCATATTAAACATAATTGCAAACTAATTAGTACAGCGATGGCTTGGCACTGCCGTGTAGCACCAGACACTCCGGTTTACAACATGCATTTAAATTTTACACTAATTACACGACCCTGATTATTTCACTGACTTGGCTGCTCTTTATAATAGTTATTAATAGGCCTGTATAGATTAGATTAGGAATTAATTTTCAAATAAAACGGCGGTATTACATGCATGGGGGGAGAGCGCATTGGAGAATACTGATGTATGCGTGGTGTCACAAATCGTTGGTGGAACACTTTGATACCAGACGTGTATGGGGACACGGCGGATGGCGTGGAATGGGTTGGAATGGAATGGGTAATGCCGGTTATGTAAGACTACGGCGTTCTAATGAGGGAGATGTTGCGGGGTTGAAACAAGCGAGTGAGCACACAATACAATACTGATAATGCTGTCAGACGATTAGCTAGTGGTTGGGGCAAATTGGGTTATGGGAGATTCCGTGTAGAGGATGTAGGGGGGGTGGGGGAACTGGACAGTATAAAATGAAGTAGTCTTTATGAATTCCCACAGTTCCAACACTAAAAACCAACATTATTCTGAAGTTATGGGTTCAGTGCCCTCAAATGGATTCCACTGAATATACTTAATAAGGTTTTTTTTCAGTTAGCAGATTTAAAGCAACACTTTGTAACGTTCTAATCACCTGCATGATTCCACGGAAATAGAAACACCAACTTCGGAACATTCTTCACAGAGATAGATACTTTTTATGCCATACTGTGGAGAAATGATAGCCAAAGGAACAGCATTACCACGGAGACAAGCACGGGGAGAACCTCTTCCAGGTGAAATACAAGTCAGGTTCACGCTCAGAGTAAGGATGCGGGTTATTCAGTGCAATAAACTTTTTTTCAATCAACTTTTTCAGGAAATGATCTGAGGTCTGTGAGAGTTAAAAGGTCCCCTTGTCCCGGTTTATTCTCCCATTGGCGTTATTGAATATATATAACACATTGCTCACTTGGAATCTTTCTACAGCCCTGTACAAGTTTTAGTTTCCGCCAAAAAAATCCTCATTGTCTCTATACAATCTACGGTCATTTTCCCAACAAAGACAACACATTAAATCTTTAATGTATTAGGGTGGTTTGTGTTTTGGTTTTCTTATTTGACCCACCCATACCCCTTGGTCAATAGGTCAGGAACTTTGCTATTCCGTTCTTTTGATCTGCGGTAAGATTGTGATCAGGAGTAGGGCTGCACAATATGAGAAAAAGATGCGATATTCAACAGCTATGTCTTGTATTGCGATCATATTATTGTGATAACTTACTGTGCCAAAAGTCTATAAAATTAAGTTTAATGAAAACAAAAATGTACTTTCCTTCATTTACTTGGTTAGTCTTTGTTAAATGTTTATTTAGACTGAGATTGCCAAGTCTAATGTAGGAAAATCATTGATGAAATCGGCAACTGTTTCCTTTTTGTCCATTTTACGTCCAAAAACTGTAATTTTCTGTAAAATTAAGAAAATTGTATCGTTGCCTTTTCTTCTTGCGATACAGACTATTGCGTCAGCCAATATTGTGCTATCAGTATTTTTGCGATGTATATAGTGCAGACTCAGTCAGGAGTACCTAGCTGGAGGATTAGCCTATTGTACATTGTTGATGGTTTCTCTGGCTTGCCTCATCTGTTGTTATGGAGACCCCACCCCTGGTTCAATTAACATTTGATGGAACTGCTAACCCCCTGCTGATTCAGGAAAAGATAAAAAAAAAAAAAAAAAAATGGATTTAAGCATGTACTCCAACAATATTTGACCCATAATAACAAGTCGTCTCAAACTGAATTACCACATAATGCATAAACCCAATTCAAAAACATTGACTGCTAGCTCTCCTCCCCTCTTTAGCCACCATTCCTGTTAGCTTTCCCTGCTGTCTGACCTCCATCTCGGTCTTACGGGACAGATCCTGGCTCGCTCCCCCTCTTCTCCGGTCCAACAAGCTAATGGTCACAGCATGGCCCTAACAATGCCCCCCTAATTTCTGCTAATTGAACGGTCGTTAGCTGCCACGGGCCTTGGCACCATCCCACCACCCATGCGCGACACCAATAACGGTCCCCCCTTTCACATCCAATAAGCCTGGCGACATTCTGGTTCGGGACACCGGTGTAGCGAGCATTAATTCCTCCCCTCTCTGCATGGTTTATTTTGATGTTTTGGAAATTAGCGTTAGCCGGGGGGACATAGCTAGCAACCGCTTTGATGTCACGAGAGCGCGGGAGTGGAGAGGCCTCTGGAAAAGCTAGGGGCAGGATTGGATGACGGGGTAGGTAAATTTGCGCGAGTGCTAGCGTCATGGATGTTAAAATACGGAGTGAGCCCGAGGAATTTGAAATCTTTTGGATGAAGTATAAACAAGGAATTAAAGTCGGCATTTTGATTGTAGTTGAGGAAAAGATTAGGAAGTAAGTAAATACAACTTTATAAGATTGGAATGGTGAAAGACTTGGTGGAATGAAAAATGAGGTGCAACTGAGAATTTGAGAATATACATGTGTAGGCTTTTGAGTCCTAAATAGTGGTGATGAAGAGGAGAGGCTGAGGAGAATGATAGTTCTGCTGCTGCGGTGGTGATTGGACAGAAGGGTTTTCAATTTGAACCTCAAGTATAAGTGACTAAATGAAAATAAATATTTGGGTGAATGGACACGGTGGCATAGTGGCTGCTTGTTGTCCAGCCTGACAACGAGCAGATCCTGGGTCTGATTCCCAGACCCGGTGGGGCCTCTTGTTGTTGACTATGAATGTTCTCCCTGTTTCTGCATAATTTACCTCAAGTTTTCCCCATAGACTGCATAAAGAAGTGGACTAAGGGAGTGTGATGTCAGCCATAGCGTTAGCCTCCAGCCAAATGAAGCTAATTGAGGCTAGCAGTTATGGGGTGAATTTGAAGCCAACTTCCATATTTGGAATTCTGACCACATGTATCATAACAGCCAAATAGCCAATCCAGAACAAGTCTTTGCAAATCAAACCTGTTGCTAATGCTAGCAACCTCGGACAAAGAAGCGCCCATGCTCACTTCCTATTTGGAATGCAGTGGCTAGCAGATTAGCTATGTCCATTTATATATAGAGTCTATGGTTTTGCCCTCACCACTGAAACCATGTATCGAACAGCGTAGTCTGATCACACTTTAAAGCTGCACTATGTTACTTTTTTGGTGGAGGGCACACCACCTTCTTGTATATTATATATATATTATATATACTATATTTTTGCTTTGCCTAGAAAGGTCCACAGCATGGCATTACGCTTTTCTATCTCCATAGAGACAAGCAAGTGACGACACCAGGCCAAGTTACAGGTCAGAGCTGTGGAGAAGTGACCCCACACATAGTAAAAATAGATATTTGAAATGTTATGTTTTGAAAAAATGACATTTTATGGTTTAATGCCACAACAAGCAAGTGCAGGAAGAACTCTATAAGCAAAGTTTTAAATACATTGAACATACATTGAAACACAGGCACTGAATGTCTTGTCCAAGGACACAACAACAGTATATGGTGGTAACTACTGGCATCAAACTACCAGCTTCAGATGTGTAGCATGCTAAACCGGCTTTGACAGTCAGTATAATAATTGTAAATATGTTTCTGTTCCCTCCCTCCTCCTCGCTCTATTTTCCAGGTGACAACATTATGCGTCATTCCCCTCAAATTGCACACCTGATAGTCGCTAACATGTCACCGCTTGTACGCCCGCTAGCATCTGTGGGTGGGTTTGTTTTGCCGCTAAACACGACCGTCCGCGCTACAAAAGGTTAGCCGCCTGTGTCGTCTGGGCTAGGCTAATTTGTTCCGGCGTTGGGCACCTAAGTCTCCTAATGACGGGGATAGCAGGTGCGGCGCATTAGCTGTAGCGCGGTGGCGAAAAGGTCAGGGGGAAAGTAGGTAGGGAGCTAGCAATAGCGGCTAATGCAGGGATGATGAGTAGGCGTGGGTTGGTCGGGAGTGGAGCGTGGCAGTATGGGAACTCTTCATAAGATCTTGGGGGGGATTTGTGGGCAAAGAAGGATCAGAGAGACAGGTATGTAGTATTTGTGGTCATTAAAATATGATGCGGGAGAATACTTCAAGGTTTCATACTCAAAATTGGTCTTGTCATTTGCAAACCTGTCAGTTCATACATTTGTTAGCTACATTTTTACATACAAAGTTCTTAAACACAAATGGTTTATCTACGGAGGTAGGTAGTACTCAGTTACATTTACTCAGTTACATTAATTTGACTAACATTTTACAGACATTTTATTTTTCAGTGAGTTATTTTTCAGAGTTCAGTCCCATTTGAGTCTCAGCCCAGAACAGTAGCTTGTTTTGGCTTTGTCAGAATGCATTTTTTAAAGTTCAGTTATAGTGAGTGTTTGAATCGTTCCCATTCAAAAGTACATGTGTCTATCTCACCCAAGATGGAGGAGGATGGTTCCAGCGTCCCAGAAATCTCCATGAATCAGTTCTGGAGCATTGAGGTCAGTTAGGTCTTGGTTTCAGAACATTTACAAGATTATAACACAACCTTAACTCACATTATCACGAACTTCGTCAAAGAAGGAGGATGAGGATGACTTTATTTTACTTTTGGACATAACTCCTCTGCTCCACCTGACCCTCTCCTCTGCATCCTATGCTCTATGTGGACATGAAAATGTGTTCTCTGGTCTTCCTCTACTCCTTCTTCAAAACATATGTCATAAAAACTCGAAGTTGCTGGGAAAGCATTTGTTGCACCAAATATAAATCGGATAATTTTACATCACTAACAAATCGGAACCTTGGAATTATAAGTTTTCATCTGTGTTCTGGGTAGCTCTGAGATATTTATGTTTAAAGTTGTGACCACTCATTGAGCAATGGAATCGGGAATGAGTTTTTTGCTCATATAAGCTTAAAGAGGGGGTATTTTGCCTCTATGGGGTATTAACTGCTAACACGTAACATATTTAGATCACTCTACTTTACCTTTTATTGTTTTTAAAATTCTGTGTTCGCTGAAAATAATATATTAACATCATAAGTTTCATTTTCGTTTTTGATGTTCTGAGTCTCCCCTCCCTTTGCTCTCCGTGCTAAGTCACTTCCCCTTCAGAGCATCACAACACAATCAGCATACATCCCACTAATGAAGCTACACATCGCATCGCAGAAATTGATTTTGCTTTTAAAGATTTTACCAAAATCTTAAATTGTATATACAGAAGGTATTCAGGCTATGACTAACTTAATTTTGACAAAAGCATCAGATAGACCCTTATAATTCTAAGAGGACCAAATGTAAAACCACTAGCGCTTTTCAGTAAGGAATGAATAATTTCAACAACTGCTTCACCAAAAAAACGATGATCTGTATTCCTTTGTCACAACTTGAGCAAACGACATTATCATTTAAATCAGCCTTCCTTAATTAAGACACCTTACGAGTTGACGACTTTTCCCAAACAAGTTGTCACATTAATATTACCGTAAAAACACCAAAATTCTCCCCGGAGTGCACCTGAAAACATGGGATCTTGCCTATCCGTACCTCGCTGTGCCGTAATTAATGACTTTGGTATTTAGGCATGTTAGCTAGACAAATATGACGGCGACAGGGACAATTAGCTTGACTGTTTAAGCTACATTAACTCTATCCGCGATTATACCCCAGTGCCCAAGACGAAAAATGTCCCAAAGGAAACCGACGCAACACGAAGAGTATCGCACGAGAATGGTTTGTAGAGCCAGCAAAGGAATAAATTTCAATTATGGACGTGTCACATTTTGAGCTACGCTAGTTTGGGGATACGCTAATCGGTTTGTGGAAGCAAAGCTTGGACAAAGGAAAAATATATACAAAAAAGTGGAGAATGTGGTTTTTACTAACACAATCTGCTTTGATATATATGTAAAAAGAAAAGTTGAAGTCCCCAAACGTTGCAGAGTAAATAGATATTTTTGCAAATACAATGTTTTTATTGTTTTAGTTTGAAATCAAAATCGAGCATGGAAAGTGTATTCAGACGGTAGCGTGGAATTTCCAAGAAGTGAATGTGTTAGTTTATGCATTCTCCTGTTGTTCTTGCAAACCTCAAAAAAACCAAAACAAAACCAAAAAACAAAACTTTATACAATATTTGCTAGCTCAAAGTTTAAACAAACCTAGCTCAAGATCTTGGATAGGTCTTTGGGCGCTGCACTATTGCCCTCGCTGCAGTTAATTTATTTAAAAAGGATGTAAAAAGCAGGAAGAGAGCTGTTTGCATGATAATATTTGTTAGCTTTGCCGTGACAGCAGGCCATTCTGGCCTCTGAAAGTTGTGAAAAATGCTTATAAACTCATCGCGCTGAATAATTAGGATGCATAAGGACCACTGCAAACCATTTAAAATAAACTAGTTCTGTTTTTCACGTTTTTAAGGCAGTAACAATCAGGTACAGCGCCTTTTAAGGTAATGGCTTTGTGGTAAGTGGTAAAATTTGCACATTCATACAGCAGTGTACACAGACACTGGGAGCAAGGTGGGTTAAGAGTCTTGCCCAAGGACACAACGACAGCATTCATCTGTGGGAGTTGGAATCGCACCACCAACCCGTGGGTCTGTGGATTGTTTTGAGATTAAACAGCACCCAGAATTAATTTTATACATTCCACATCTGGCTATCAAAATTTTGCCAACATATATCCATTTGTTATGTAGCAGTGACTAGCAGCCTCTTTGCCCGTTCGAAGTAATATTGTTGACTTTTTCTAATTTTGTTTGTCCTAAATTTAACTGTATTGTTTTATGTTTTGATGTTAGTGTACTCCAAAAGCTTTTAGAGAGCCGCTAATTAACACAATTTGAGTAAATAGCAAAATAAGAGAGGGTTTAGAGATGCCAAACAACCAGTGAGGTAACCCTGATCGCCAACCTACCATGTACATGGCATCGAAACACAAAAGTGGTCATAATTCTTTGTAAAAACATTTTAGAATCTTGCAAAACATTTCCTCAAATCCAATTCTTCAGCTAGCATAAATAGCTTCTTCCACTACACCAATATCAACGTAAATTTAAAAACCAAACTTCAAACAATTTCACTTTCTTGAAACAATTCGGCAATGCACACCCCCGCGGAACAACGAAATGGTTCGCTCCGCCAACCTGCACTGACCTTCCTCTTTGGTAGTTGTTGGCCACTTATGGTTGAAATGGGGGGTTTCAAAACTAAAAAAAAAAACAGCCCCCATTCCAAGTCCTCCAAAAAAGTTAGCAAAAAACTGCGCCACTCTAAACAACCAAACAATGATTGCTCTCTTGTCCGCGCTGATGCCGGCTGTGCCAAGAACTCTCGTGGACCGAATTCAAAACAAGTGGGCGGATGACAAGTAGCGGCGGAACACATTAGCGCCAAGGTGGGAGAATTGCTAGCTCGAACTACTGAAAACCTTTTGTGTGTATAGAATTTCGCATTGGGATGATAGCCGCTCGAAAGAAAAGCCCATATTATGTAGCGAATATGTTCATTTGACAACTTAAAAAACGGTTATCGGCGAGTAAAGCTAACTACCGGGTAATTATCCTGTCAAGCAACGCCATAATTGTGCGAGCTGGGTTTGAATGAGAGAGTGAGTGAGTTTGGAGATGGAGGAACTGTCAGTAGGAACAGACAGATTAGTGGTTGTGGTTGTCATGGCGTCAGGATGCGGAGTTAAGTGCGCGCAACCTAGCTAGCATGAAATGGTGAATCGGAGGGTCAGACAAGTTCACGAGGTCACAAGCTGGATGCATTGCAGGGTTGCCAGATTTTATGACAAAAACGAGCGACCAGGTGATTATGCTAAATCTGACTCAGGTAACAGTTCACACCTTAGGGTAGTTCAATGAGGATAGAATGGGGAATCAAAGGGTCAAAGACGTTCATAAAATTACAAGATGGATGTATTGCAGTGTTGCCAGATTTCATCAGGGAAAACAAGGAGATTATGCTACATATGGGTCAGGTAACAGTTCACACCTTAGTATACTTCAGTGAGTATGGACTGGTGAAAGTAGAGGGTCAAACAGATTTCGTGACAGAAAGAAGCGAGCAGGCGACAATGCTAAAAATGAGTTTGGAATGGTGACTCGGCGGGTCACATAAATTCACAAGGTTAAGAAATAAATGCATTGCAGGGTTGCCAGGTTTCATGAGGGAAAACAAGCAACCAGGTGACTATCCTCAGTATAATATATAACAGTTCACACCTTAACCCTGGAGAACCCACGGGGTCAAATTTGTTCATTTTAGGTAGCAGCAATTAACTGCGGCCAACCAAAAAAAAAAAAATGTCAAATTTAACTTCAAAAGCCCAGAGTGCCACTTCTGGCCCCTGCATAGAGACACCTAGTGGATGAATATTGAACTAAAATGAGCCAGAGTGGTAGTGATTTTGGCCTTGTGTTCTTGTTTCCATTGGCCAAAGTGTGTTTGTACATTTGAAATTCAGTTCTAACATGCAACAAATAAAGCAAAAAAGAACATTGTCTCATGTCTCATTGTATCTGTGTGGTTGACTGATTTTCCTAAATTTGCATTGACAGTGTTTGTTATTGATTCTTTGAAATGATACGCTTAAAGCCCAATGGGTCAAATTTGGCCCTGATCCTAAATTAGGGAATAAAGGGTTAAAATTGAAAAAGTGGATATTTCAGTGTTCAGTGAACTTATGAACAATGCATTAAATTACTGCTATAATTTTCTAAAGAAGAAAAGGGTTAAGGTACTTAGGGTAGATTAATGTGTATGGAATGGTGAATCAGCGGGTCAAATAAGTTCACGGTTAGGTTACAAACTGGATGCATTGCAGGGTTGGCAGATTTCTTGAGGGAAAACAAAGAGATTATGCTAAATGTGCCTCAGGTAACAGTTCACACCTTAGGGTAGTTCAATGAGTATGGATTGGTGAATCAGAGGGTTAGACAAGTTACAAGTTGGATGCATAATAGGGTTGCCAGATTTCGTGTCTGAAACAAGCCACCAGGCAGTTATGCTAAATATGACTCAGGTAACCGTTCACACCTTAGGGTAGGTCAATGAGTATGCAATGGTGAATTGGAGGATCAAATAAATTCACAAGGTTACAAGACGGATGCATTGCAGGGTTGCCAGATTGCATGTGTCCTCTATGCAGGTTAAGGCGCTGGCAACCCAGGTTCAGCTGTGATTGTGGTACCTTTGTTAAAACTGTAAGAGTACAGGTGCAGCTCCTTTAAACATGACCGATTTTTGTGCTTGTTCCGCGGAAACCAAGTCTTCAAACCACGCATATGAGTTGATGTAGTCTGGCAAATACCCCTTATCTCCTAATGCATTTCTATAAAAGGCCAACAGGAAAAATGTGCTAGTCAAATTGGCGACAAAAAAAAAATACCTGCGTTACACCATTTACCACCTTACAAATAAATCGTCTCTGGTTTCAAATAAGTATTTCAGTACCACGCACGCAGTCTGTAGACCTTTTAGTTTTATTTTCTTGGAGGTGCTTAGCTTCTGTATGTGCCGAGCGCTGGGAAATTATGCGAGCGAGTAACAATGAGCAAATTGAACCTCCACACAATCCCAGTGCAAGGTCATGCTCAAAGGCACGGCGGCAGGGGCGACGTGGCGGTGGGTGGGAGCGCAAAACAGATCATGATAAATTGGCTCGCATTTTACAAAACGCTGAACCTTAATGTAACCCAGGCTAGCCGTGCCCGCTAGCTTAGACGCTATAGGCCGAGGTATATGGGTTTTAATAGCAGGAGCAGCTAGCCGTTTGTGATGTATGGAAAGCAGGCGCTGGCACTAATTGCGCAATTACAAAGCGGAAGGAGAGTGTTGGCGTGGTAGAGCGAGGAGGAGGAGAGAGAGGGAAGGGAGCGAGAGAGGGACAGGAGGAGAGTATGGGAGAGAGAGAGGAGATGAAGAGAGAAAGAGGAAGAGAGGGAGAGGAGAGAGAGAGATGGAGAGGAGGGGAGGAGAGAGAGGGAGAGGAGGTGAGAGAGAAAGGATATATAGAGCGAGAGGGAGTAGAGGGAAAGAAGGAGAGAGGAAGAGGGAAGAGAGGGAGAGGAGGAAAGAAAGAGAGCTGATTTATGTGTATTCTCTCAGGTACAGGCTCACATTTTGCATCACCTTTAGAAGACTAGATTCCATAAACGATAAGAGGTGGGGGTGGGGAATAACCTGTATCATGGCAAAAGGTAGTTTATTTTATGAGATTAACATTTAAAACAAAATTCAGAAAATATATGCCAACAAAACACAGCGAATACATGTTTTAAGACAATGAATTATTTCTTTTATACATGACAAAGTGGTGAATTGTATCATGTTGGAAGGTTTTTATAACTGGCAACAAAAAATTGGCAAAAAAAAACATTTTCAAAAATACCTTGCTTTGGAATTAATGGGGTGAATTAAGTGCAATAGTAGTTGTTCACACCCTAGTTTTTTTATTCAATACCTACCAATCCTCATTATGTTTGCATTCAAGAGTGTGAACCTCCAAAATTCTCCCCAGAGTACTTTGTAAACTACATGTTTCTTTACAGTTGGCGCCAGACTCCGCCTCCTCAGATGTTAAATTGCTTCTATTGGTTCATTGATCTCCAGTCCAATAGCCCTCCTCCCCGGTGTTTAGTGCATTGACAAAGCAGTGAGTGCGCTGTTATCCTTGTAAACACAGATGTAAGCATGAGTAACTGCAGCGTGCTTTTTGGCTAGTCCAGCGAGGTTCTTTAATTCTGATAATTTATTTTAATAGTTTTTTTTTCAGACCAAGGTTTAGTTTGTTTTCATACCTGACAGTTTGGACTGCTCACTAGCGGTTTCCTCAAAGTGGTCACGTGGTGTTGCTGTGGTCTTTCTACCAGTTGAGGCAGGAAGACAGTGCCAAAACGGTCAGGTTTGAAAACAAACTAAACCTTGGTCTGAAAAAAGAAGACTTACTGTGCTTGTGTCTGCTCTATAGTTATAATCTATGACACCTGTGGATCATTATGTTGTAATTTGCACATTTTAAATCACAATATTCATCTAAAACGACTTAATAAAAGAAACAAGTGTTGAAGTTGTAGAAAACTGTGTTGCGATGACGTTTCCAGCGACGTCGTCTCCCATTGGGCACCAAAAACACTGCAGATCACACGATACCGAATCCTACACGTATCATCGATTAAGAAAATAAAACTGATGTAAGAACAGAGCTGTGGGCGTATGCCGGTGATGGTGAAAACGGGGGTATGGCGTCTTGAAAATAAGCGATTAAAGATTGTTCGAACATGCACGAATCACTCCAAATACAACTTCGAGAGGGTAAATGAGAAGGGGGGAGAACTACCACACGGTTAAAAAGCTCTGAAAAGTCAATTTAACAAAATAGGTTTGGTTTAAAATGAAATGTATGCTTTTTGGCTGTTCATTCATACTTTTCCAGTATTTTTTTGAGGATGAAGTACGAAATTGTTCATGTACATATTTACATGTCAGATTGCATTCACGTTTTAGAACTTGCTGAGAGGGCAAAAGCCAATCTAACTCAAAAACAAACAAATTCTAAAATGTTGTATTTGATCATTTATTTGTAAGAAATTAGCTCCACAAAATTGCCATACTATTCTTGTGGCTAAAAGTCCTTTCAACTGTCAGTTATCAACCATGTGTGACTGAATAATGCCATCACCTTTTGCTTGAAAATAAACCTTGAAACTTGATTTTAAAGTGGCAATATGTAACTTCTTGGAGGTGGCACATCACACCTGCACGAGTCCATGGAAAAAGAAAGCTAAAACCATACTTCGGAACATTCTCCATAGAGAAAGATATGTTTTATGCCATACTGTGGAAGATTATAGCGAAAGGAACATTTTCATAGTAACAGGTAGGAAGACCTTCCTTCAGGCCAAATAAGAGTGAGGTTTGTGGAGATGCAAGCCCACTCTGAGTAAGTACACATGTTTTTTTTAGGTTTTTCAGTGCAATAAACCAACCAAAATGGAAAAAAAAACATGCTAAGTTACTACTATGGCTTTAATTCCATGAACTTCAATGTCTTCTTTATCAGCACGTTAATTAGAGATATTGACCATAAACCAGGTTAAAACATTAGCCATATGACAGATAAACACCACATTTTCCCATACAATTTTTGACCTGCCCCACTGCTCAGTTTCAAACTAAATGGGTTATTTAAAATGTTATGAACGCAAAGTATTGGGAAACCTCAAATCTAAGTATACAGAATTGTCACACATTTTACCGTGACAGTCTGAAAATAGTGCCAGTTTAACTATATAACAGGAAACACAGATGCCTCGAAACTGGGCTCTAACTGCGCTGGGATCGGGAGGCACGGGGGCACACGGAGAGCCAGGCACGGCGAAGAAAGCGGCAGAATTTGTCTTACGCGCCGATGAAAGGACAATTTATTAGGAGCCTGCTCTGGGAGACAGAATATTTTGCCCCTGCGCTTTACCCACTGTCGGGATGAGGAATGGGAACGTATTAGCGGCGGGCCTCCAAACTCGGTACTAGAGAGGCTGCAACCTGGCACGGCACCACCCCAGCGCCGCTAACACTCCTGGGGGTCGTGATGGAGGGCGAGGGGGGGTGGATGTGGAGGGCGGTTGTGAGCCAGATATTATAACCATGAACCAAGAAGAGCTTTGGTGGGTTATTAAAGGTAGGAAATGTCCCGGTTTGAACTTTTGAGGCGAATATCGTGGCACCCCTGACCTTTGCCGAATTTTTGGTAATGAACAAGAAGTGTTAATGAACAATAAGAAGTAAGATAATTTGGAACTAATTAGCCAAAATTTGTCTCAGATGAGTTACTCCTGGCCTGTTAACATTTTCAAATAATTTCCATTTTCAGCCTTTCATTATCTTTTGGAATTCATACTGTTAAGGTTTGGGGAATGGTTTTTGAAATATTTATTTATTTATTTATTTATTTATTTTTTTTTTTTTAATAGATGATTCTGGTTGTGAGAAAGCTATTTACGAAGGATAACAGCCAAAAGAGACAAATATGTATACCTTGGACTTAAATAAATGTATGTAGTGTAGTCAAAGTTTGCATTACATTTTACTCATTAAAAAAGTGTTGTTTATTTCATTTTTTCTTGTCGCAAATTAAATATTTATTTATCAGTCTGGGTAGGCGTTGATAGGGTTGTCATTGTAAACTTATTTTCAGAGCTGGAATTGTGTTACGTAACTAAAAGTACAGATACCAGAGCAAAAAAATACTCAAAAAAAGGAAAAGTATCACATGAAAAAATCTGTGTGTAAAAGTATTAAAGAACCTGTTTAAAAATGTACTTAGAGGACAAAAAGTAAAAGTATTTTGAACATTTTCTGATATCTTGTAAGGCTAGTTTTTATATTTTGTTTGCTCAAATTATGACCCCTCAGCCTTTTCAGCAGGTCTCAAACTATAATGAAAAATAATTTTACTTTTCAATCCAGCTCAAAAATGTAGTGAAGTAGAAAGTACAGATACCTGCTCTCAAATGTGGCAAAGTAAAAAGTTACTTAAGTAAAATGCAGATACCTAAAACTTTTACTTAAGTACAGTACTTTTCTAACTTTACTTTGTTACATTCCACCACTGCTTATTTCTGGGTATTGTTGGTGTGGACTTTTAAAGAAACATTGCGGGTTGTTAGTCCTACGCATACATAAATTCCAAGGACAAAAAATTGAGTCCATAAGCCATCTTGCATTTGGTCTTCAACAACTTTGGTCTGTTGAAGCTTTATAAAGTCACAAACACGCGTTATGTTATATTATATTTGACCCAATGATTGTGAAACCTGTTAACAGAATCTTGAATGAGAGTCACTGTGTTTGAATCGGTCACTCCACGGAGACAGAAGCTTCCAGAAGCTCGAGAGGCTTGTATGGATTGGTACAATGATGTGTATTGATTTGTGGTCAATATTCCAATCACATGTAAATACTGTTCAAGCATAGTTTACCACAGAGGTGCACTGGAAAAATCTATCAGTATATTTTTAGTTTCACTCTTGTTTAGTGAAAAGCACATATGGCATCTTGTCTTAAATTCAAACATCAAAGGTGTACTCGTTGGAGGAGACCTTATTTCTTTGTATGAATGAGAGATAAGTTTAATGCTATAGTGTGTAAATTTCCAGGCAATTACTAGTCTTGTATTGTTCGCAAATGTCTTGAAAAACATGCATTCCACAGATCTGGCCAGTCACTTGTTTGATGGTGCCACTTGCTCGTTTCCATGGAGATAAATAAGTTTACTGTCTATCTATCTCCAAACTGTAGAACATTCTAGGCAAAGCAATAACATATCTATGGAGACAAGCAGGTACCCTCCACCCAAAACATTATGTAACATGCTACTATGTTGTGCTTGTTTTTGCTATATAGTTAAAATCTATGACACCCATGGAACATTATGTTATAATTTGCACATTTTAAATCGCAATATTAATCTAAAACGACTGAATAAAAGAAACAAATCCACTGACTTCCGCGTTAGAAAACTGCAGTGCCCGATGGGAGCTGATGTCGCCGTAAAAACAAAGATCCGTGGAGCTGTCGGCCCCTCCTATGGACAGCTGCACATCAAACTAGCGAGTAGCAAATTATTTTTCATTTGTGCCAAAATGACTACGCGACGTTGCCGAATCCTACGTGTATCATTGAGTAAGAAAATAAAATTGAAGAATGAAGTACGTACAGAGCAGTGGGCGTGTGTTGGTGGAGGTGAAAACGGAGGTTGATCGGCAATATGGCGTCTTGAAAATAAGCGATTAAAGATTGCTCAAAGATGCACGAATCACTCCAAAAACAACTTCAAGATGGAAAATGAGAATACGAAACAACTATAACGCGGTTAAAAGCGCCAAAAAGTTTTTTTTACATAATAGGTCTGCTTTAAAATAAACACATGGTCCGTGTCCAATAGAAGAGAGTTAAAAAGCGTTGTGACATCACCAATCCAACTGTAATTCATAATTCCATTGCTACATCCAACATGAAACACAAACGCCTCGACAGCTGTATGTTGTGTTTGCCTTCTCCTGCCGCTGTGGAGAGATTAGGCGGCGTCCCGCGTTGGCCGGCCTGACAGACTGCACCGCGGCTGGGTTAACCACACCTGTGCACATGGGCGCGCGGAGCCATCCCAGGGTAGAGCTAACATTAGCATGCGGCTGTAAACACGCGGAGAGCAGGTGTTCCATCATCCATTAAAGACGGACGCGCTTTGATTGTGTTTAGGTGAGACAATGTATACTGCTGTGCAAACCAGCGCTAGCAAGATAATTAGCAGGGTTTCGTTACAAAAGCTAGCATTAACCTGTGTGTTAAACTGTCAGAGAAGAGTCTGCTATGAGATGGATTCCAGTCTCCATTTTATATAACATTAATCTTGACAGGTTTTGACAAAGTGGGGGCTTTTTTTCTGTGGGCACATATCACACATATTTTACTTCTCTGCGATTTCAGCCACTTAAACCAGGCTTAGGGGGGAAGAGTGCTTTGGTACTGCCCAACTTGAACAAATAAAAGTAAAAATACAGGATACTGGTCTAGTCTAATTAGCTTCTTCCTTCAGACAGATATAAAGAAGTGACTCACCAGAAACCTGACCAAAACAGAACAAGACATGTGAATGAGCCGCGAAAGACATTAACTCCAAACCTTTTGTCTAGTTGACCAAATAAAATGTTCCTTTGCGGTCTTGCTTATTGTTGGTGAATAAAAAGGGTCATTCCAAGTTTTAGTTTTCAATAAAACATCAAGAATTTGTATTACAGTGTTAAACCCCTTGACCTGCTCAATTGTTTTGTTGTTCCAAAACCAAAACTACAAGAATGTTAGCTAAAGTTTTGTAGAGTGGTCTTCCATTTCTCAGTATTGCTGTACAAAAGGTCTTTTTTTTTTTTTTGTTTTAGTTAGTTGAAGACATAAAGTTGATAAGACCATGGCTGTGTTTGAATGTCTACCCTAACCTAAAACCCCTCATTCACTACACAGGCCTGCAGTGGACTTTATAATGCACTCATTCAAAACTTGATTTCTGTCATAAATAAATAAAAACAATTCTACTGGCACACAAGTATCTATAGACTTATAACCGCACTGGATCTCACGTAAATAGACTAGATTTAAAAATAAAATCTGACTGCGATGTGGAAATTATCACTCTTTTAACAGCTCAAGCTAAGGTAAGCGGCTAACGCTAGCAACTTTGTGGGAGCAATGTGGGAAATTTTAAGTGCACTACTTTTTCACCAACTGACCATTCAGACACCACTAAAAATAGTGCCCTAAGTAGGGAGTAGTGCAAACATTCAGATACAGTCCATGTTTTTTAGCTAGTTCTGAGCACATGTGGGTTCAAGAAGCAAATCTATCCTTTTCTAACATTTTGTAAAGGTCTTATTCAGGCAGTTGAGTTAGTTTCCATAGTGGTAGAGTATTAGCCCTCAAACCCAAACACTGAAAATTGTAAAATCCCTGTTCAAACCCTAACTATGACTGACCAAAAGATTTGAATTCACAACTTGAAATCTTAGAGAAAAATGGCTGTGATGTGTTGAAGCAAGAAATGTTAAAACCATAATTGTTTCCCCTTTTCAAGACATTGCTAATAATGTTTTTGCTACATGCGAGGAACACAGATGGTTAACCAGAAGCTACCCTGCTCCCTCCGTTACTCTCCCCACACACGGCTGCAGGTCCCTGGGTAAAGCTTTCCTCTGCATCCACCTTCTCCGCGTTGGAACTATCAAAGCACACTTCCTATTTATCTCCCGTTTCAATGCGCCGTGGCTAGCTACCGCGGCTGGCACTACCTCCCGGCCCGGTTTCAGTGCGCCGTGGCTAGCTAGCGCGGCTGCCATGACCTCCGGTGGGCGCGCATTAATTTCGCCTCGCCGTTTTCCGTGCCGACGATTAATAAAAAGTGACTAGGTTTTCAGCAAACGAACGCGCGCTGATAAATGAGGGCCCGCGCCTAATTGCTTGGTAAATTAAGAGCTCGACAATAGCGACGCTGATGTGTGCCACGTTTTAATATTTAAAAACTCATTAAGTGCGGTGAGCGGCGCGGTTAGTTGGGCAGGCGTCCGTGTGTGACCACCTTTGGGTGCTGTGTGAAATGTCAGAGCAGGTGGCGGGGTGGGTGGGAGGTGGGTCGGCTGATCGCGGTAGAGCTGCTTTTGAGGTGAAGACAACGTACACGTCGTAGTTTCTCATCTTGTGACAACTCGGACGCTCAATGTAAAAATATGTAAGAATGTAGAAAAAAACTACTGAAATATTTGTCAATAAATGGCATGACCAGGATGGAAAAATGCTTCATATTATGTCAAAAAATAATTTAAAAACACACAATCATATATTAATTTGTATGCAACCTATATATCGCAGTGTTTCTCAAACTGTGGTACGCAAGCTCCTTCAGGCGGTACATGGACAGCTCTTCAGTTTGTGGGTTTGCCTTATTTAGAGATAATTTTATCCACTTTTTATGTTCCTTTGGATGATTTGCTTGTTTAGAGCTACAGTGGAAATGATGTAGTCCACTTTTAGACCAGGTTTAGTCCTAGATTAGACCTGGAATAATCCTGTTATATACGTCATTTAGATCTGGTGGTACTCGGAAAGCCAGATCTTTTCTTTGGTGGTACTTGGTAATTAGTCATACTGTTCTGAACATCAATGTTTCTTTTCACATCAGTGAAATCCATTATTTGTTTAAAAATTCAGAGTCTTAAGTCGCAATGAAAGCGGAATGTCCCAGATTATTGCATTAAGCATATCTATCTCCATGGAGACAAGGTAATGTCACCAGACCAATTACACCATTACAGGTCAGAACTGTGGAGAGGCATGTTTTTTTTTAGGTATTTCTGAATAAAAACGCTCATGATGAAATAAATCTTGAACGGATCGTCATTCATACTGTGGAATAGTCCAAGTAAAGCAACCACATCTCCATGACGCTCCATTTTAATAGTGCATCTTTAATCAACAAAGTTCTCCATATTTTTGAATGTAAAAGATCTTGAAGACAATATGGCAAAGATATTGTGCAGTAAAGGACAGCAGTATAGTTTTGGACTGATCATTTCAGTAAAGGAACTAACTACCTGATTTTTACTGTCTTAAAAGCGTAAAAAACTGTTTCAGTTTCAAGTTCAACGTTTTGCAGTGGTCCAGAGTTGTTCCTCACTTATCTTATGCATTCTGAACATCCTAATGTATAAGCACTTTTCACAGCTTTCACAGGTCAGAGCAGGGTTTTGCCATCACGATAAACTAGCATGCTACTGCACACTTTCTGACACTCTCCCAATAAAACCCAGATGCAGACAGTAAACCACTGACTTATTTTGACCTCAAGAGCTGCGTGTACAATATATCTGTACTGGGGCCTTTATATTGGCTATATACAGTAGATCTTCATGTATTACTACTACAACCTCCCTGAAGTATTTGGAGAGCACAGACCTCTTGGCACTATCTTGCAATGATAACAGAACCTGCAGAATACATTGCATATTTATATCTTGATCTCAAAATTTTACAAAGATCTTCACCTCACCGCAACTGTTACATTTCTTGCTAACAGTGCTAACAAATTTCTTGCTGGACAGTGACTACATTTCATTGTCACTGATAGCTGCACTTACCCGAAAATCCATGTCTAAACAAAACAAAATATTATATGTTTTGAATGGGGAAAGGTCCTCAAAATGTTGCATCCCTAAACATATTTGTCTGCTCGTCTCCCAAACAAAATCCTTGTCAAATTACTTTTTTCGTACACAATCCACCAACAAAGTCTTTTCTAACCGTGTCTTGGTGTCACGCACCATTCTGGACCGCGAGATGAGCAAATATTGAAAGTATTTATCCCTCTTCACACATGAACGAAAAGTAATCCCCCAAATATATTTAACCGCGCGACGGATTTGTTGTCGGCTAATTTGCATGACAACGCGCTAGCTTTGCCGGCACGCGCGCTAGCAATTGCGCAGCAGATATCATCTTTATTATTATAGAGTTGTAATGTGGGACTACACTACACAGAGGGGGGAAATTGAGCAAGTTAAGCTAGGAGTAGGAGCAGACGTTCGGGCGTATGGTGATGGATTGCTTTCAGTAATTTCTCTTTATTATTATTGGCCAAGATCAATATTTTAACAGTTCGGTTACGGCCCCTCAGTACAGTGCTTAATATGTATTATTCATATGGACGTGGCAGAGAGTAGAGGGAGGGGGGCAAGGGGAGGCGGTGACATTTTTCATTCCGAGGCAGGAAGAGGAAGTGTGTAATGGACATAAATGGAAACGTGCTGAACGACCGTGGCGAAGACACAGACACTGATAGCGATGTGGGATACACCTGTTACGCATCTTAATAGAAACCAATAAAAGGATGGGTGGTAGGCTTATTTCAAGAGATGTTTGTATGTTTACTATTAAAGGTCCTATATTACACAAAATTAATTCTTGTGAGCTGTAAGCCATGTTATAATGCTGTTACCCTGAGCACGTTTGAATAACCCTTTATTATTAGTCTGTCTACATCTCCAAAGCTCAAAATGCTCTGTTCCACCTTGCAATGTCATGTAGTGGTAGTTGAGAAGTTAGCAGCTACCTTTTTACCTTTAGTTCAGTAGAGATTGGCGTTTCCAGGACTGAAATCATCCAAATGATTCAAGTGAAGGGGTATGAAAAAACACTGTAAGCACCTTCTGTATTACCACATGACATCACAAGGAGGAACAGAGTGTTTTCTGTTTGAGGGAAGAACCTAAATATGCAGGGTCTGTATGTTAAACGTGTGTGAATGAACAAAACACAACTCCGGGTATGGTTTTGATGAGGAAACGTTACAACATAGATCCAAATTAGCGCAATGTGGGCCCTTTAAACGACCATACATTGTTGTTGTAGTAGCCTACGTGTTGGTAAAAAAAAAAAATGTACTCACAGATACATAAATATGAAATGATTGCGGTTAGTCCTTAAGGCAGTGGTTCTCAAACTTTTTTTTTTTTAGCTGTGTACCGTCTGAGACTACTCCAACGCACTTGAAGAAAATGTCCATGGACATTGAACACACTATACAATATCTAATAGTTACAGTATTTATTTATATTAAAGCATGTACATCACATTTCAAACATTTTGGTTAGTCTGGGAGAGACACCGAGTCAAAAGTCGTATGAAAAAAAGACAATATGGCAATTTTACATTTGTTTACTTTGAGTACCCCTGCGGGAACCTGCACCACAGTTTGGGAACCACCTTAAGACCAACTGACTTTAGTAAAACGTGGCAAAATAATCGAGTGATGGTTAATTGCAATACGTGAAGTAACAGTAAAAGACATGAAAAGTAGGGATGGGATAACTGACAATACTTTCACAAAAATCATGCTTGAAACATTGCTTTACCTGGTAGTGTCATCTGCTTGTCTCCATGGAGATAAGTAAATTTAATGCCATACTGTGGAATATTCCAAGCAAAGACATATGATCTCCATGGAGAAAAGCAAGTGACGGACCACCAGAAAAGTTACACAGTGCTCCTTTATCTGTTGGGTTACCTGAACATATCCCAATGAACAAATACTTTATTAAAGGCCCTGTGCCTGATTTTTTTCCCAATATTTGAGGAAAAATTTACTTGCCACAGTACAAACATATCAAAGAAGCAGCTCTTGAGATAAAAATATGTCTGCTGCGTGCTCTCTGCTTCCAATTAGCAAGCATTTTATTGTCCGGTAATCAGAAGGTGTACGTTAACATGCGTAGTGTTAGCTGACCATCACGGCAAAACTCCGCTCTTGTCTCAGAGAGTTGTGAAAAGAGCTTAAAAACTCATCCCGGTGAATAATTAGAATGCTCAGAATCAATAAAATAAATGAGGAATAACTTTGGACCACTGCAAACCGTTTAAAATGAACTAGTTCTGTTTTCACGTTAAAGTTTTAAGTCACATACAGCACCGTTAAGAATGATTCAGGCTTAGTAACTACCTAATTAAGGGGTTCGAGTTAGGTCGGTAATTAAGAAGTTACTAAGCCTGAATTATTAATTAAGCCTTTGTTTGTTCTTTATTAAGACTAATTGAGGTGTAGTTACTATAAAGTGTAGCTAGCGTTTTTAATACAGAACACCGTGTATCTACAAGCCTCGAGTTCCTGCGATAGTCAGAATTGGCAGCAGTAGTAGCTCCGTATCCTCGCGTGTTCGTACGTCTCTGCATGAAACTGATTTCCGACACACATTTCACGGAACACACCTCATACGGCGCGGCATGCTAATCCGCTAATCCTCGGCGCGCGTGTCATTTTAGAGGGTTGCCGCGGTGATACCTGTAAGCCTCCTGAAGACAGCCAACCCAACGCCCCGCCATTGTTCACTTATAATGTAGGTCAGTGCGTCTCAAGCTGTGGGCTAGGGGCTACTGGTGGTACACACGGTATTTCTGCGGGGTTTAGCTGAGACGTGGTACTTGCTAGCATATGGTTTATTAGTGGTTTACTTCTGGTTGCAGTAGTTTCAGTTGTTCCACTAAAGTAGTTTGCCATAAGTAAAGTCAGCCATGTGTTTTATTATATTTGTTTAAATTATAATTTTGTTGCATCATAAACCATACGTCATACAAAACAGGATTAAAGGTTAAAGGGCCCATATTACGCTATTTTCTGATCTATGTTATAATGCCGTTTCCTCATCGCAAAACATACCTGGAGTTGTGTTGTGTTTCATTCACACGTGTTTATCGCAAAACATACCTGGAGTTGTGTTGTGTTTTGTTTCGTTAACACGTTTAACACATAAACCCTGCATATTTAGGCTGAGTTCTTCTCTCAAACAGAAAACGCTCTGTTCCACCTTGTGATGTCATGTAGTAATACAGGAAGTGCTCCACGGTGTTTTTAAACTCCACAGACCTTCACTAGAATCATTTGGATGATTTCAGACCTGGAATTACCAATCTCTACTGAACAAAAGGTAAAATGTAGCTGTGAACTTCTAAACTACCACTACATGACATGACAAGTTGGAATAAAGTATTTTGAGTTTTGGAGATGTAGACAGACTAATAATAAAGGGTTACTCAATGAATGAAACAAAACTCAACTCCAGGTGTGTTGATGTTTGAGGAGGTAACAACATTATAACATGGCTTAAAGCTCACAAGAGTCAATTTTAAGTTTGTATTCCTAATTTTGTCTGTTTTTTTTTGTCTGACTGATTTCAAAGGTTTCAATATGTTTTACTCTTATAGTCACGTTTTTGAGTAGGATGGACATGGTTTTGTTGCACTTTATTGGCTTGGCAAGCAAATCCACATCACACTCACACAGGCAAGGTGGATGGAGTGACTTGCCCAAGAGCACAACAACACAGCATGAGTCATTGTCTATATCAGTGTTTCTGATCTGTTTTGGTATCTTTTTTGAATAACAGCCAGTGGTAGAAGAAGTACTCAATTTTGTTACTTAAGTAAAAGTAAGGAAAGGAAAATTATCACATAAAAAACTACTTAAGTAAAAGTATTAAAGTACCTGTTTAAAATGTACTTAAAGAGTAAAAAGTTAAAGTATTTTGCGCAAATTTTGAAATCTAAGAAAGCTTCAAATGTAGTGATTTTGATAAAGATTTGTGCTGAATTTTGTTCAACAGAAACAATAGAGTTTTTTTCTAGCTGGTTTTCCTTTTTTTTTTTTTTTTTTTGCTTAAGAAAATGTTATAAATAAGCCCCTCAGACAATGATAAAAATACTTTTACTTTTCAGTCCTGTTAAAAAATGTAGAGTAGAAAGTACAGATAAATGCTCTCAAATGTAGTGAAGTAAAAATAAAAAGTATCCGCTTTAAAATCTACTTAAGTAAAGTACAGATACCTAAAATTTATACTTAAGTACAGTACATTACTACTTTTACTTCGTTATGTACCACCACTCACATTTTTGGTTGAAAATATTCACCGGCACCACCATCGAAAATATATCCAAATGAATATTACCAATGTTATAAAATGGGATCGTAAAGCCACTGTTTCTGGTTCACTAAAGCAACATCATGCAACTTTCTGGAGCTGGCGCATCAGCAGTGTAAATCCATGGAAATAGAAAGTTAAAACCACACTTTGGGCCATTCTCCATGGAGATAGACACGCTTTATGCCATACTGTGGAGTATTACAGCCAAAACTTTCCACGGACTCTGCAAAATGGTAAAAATATCAAATTAAATCCATGTGTGAACCTGTTAACTCACACTGTTTGGAAATCAACAGTCGATATTACACACTGAATGTAGCCCCTCGAATGATACACAAGGTTCAACAGTAGGAAGGCCCATGTCTCCTAAATACTGTATTCTGAAGTACTAGCTATACTATAGTACGTGTTAGCAGCGCTCACAGTGAGGAAGGCTAGGATTAAGAGCTGTGACAAATTCATATGTGACCAGACTGACTGCCTCACGGGAGCCTCTGTCACTATCAAAGCTCTGGAAAAGTGCCAGTGAGGGGGAGATAGGGATTCTGCACAAAGCCCCCTTAAAAAAGAAAATCCTCACCCGGAAATCTCATGCCAACCCCCCTCCGAAGGAACCAGAGCGGAGTAAAAGGAGAGAGTGGACTAGTCAGACCTAACTGTACGCCACTTAACCAGGAGCTTCCGGTGAAATCACAATATATCCATGACTTAAACGGGGTTGTCGCAATCTCGTAGTTTAGTGTTACGATTATCGTGGAAATGTGAAAAATTCCCTTTGTCTTGGAGATAAGCAGATGACAGATTGTCCACCTGAAAAGTTACATAACGCAACTTTAAGCAGCTCACCTCACCGTCAGTCACAGGATGGTAACTCAAGGTACCAATAGAAATTTCAAAACCAAGTGGCGAAGATTTTGTAAGACCTGAGGATTTTAAAGTCGGACTAAACACCTAAACTCCGCCCACAACCGCATTCCAAATAGAGCTGCTAAACCGGGCAGTACCTGAAGGGCTAAAGGGGAGAGTGAGGGGGAGGTGGGGCGTGGGGCGTGGTCTGGACAAATAAGGAAGAGTGTGATTGGTCTAACAGATATACACACTTCAAACGCAAAAGATCTAGCTTAAATTTGGTCAGTCTTGCGTGATGTCATGTAGTACTTGAAATTGCAGAGTCAGTTTTTGACTGTTTTTGAACACAAAGCTGCAAATGTACCTAGTTTGCGTTAAAACTGACAAAAATGGAACAGTGGACCAGGCTACGAAAACACCATATACGCAGTTCAGTAGCAAAAAAAGTTGCTATCCGTATCTCACTACATTTCATTATCGTGGTGTAGCATTTGGCACAATCAGATCCACTGGCAACAGCATGTAACTGGAGAGACTGCTGCTCCTATCCCCCTTAAAACACCCAAATCCCCCATACCCCCCTGGACCCTCCCACTTTAAGGAACCAAAGGCTAGTCCGGCCGGTCTGTCTCAGCTGATTATGTGGGTTGGCGCTGGCCCCAGTCGGTAATGGGCTACTCTCCTTGCTACCGCTAAGCTAACCCCGCGCCGAAGAGGAGAGCCGAATTAATCAGGCCTTCTGGGAACATCCGTGCATCCCCTCTCCGCGGGCGCACCACTCGGATCTCATTTAGACCGCCAATCCCACTGTCAAACCTACGCCATTTAAGGCTTTTCATTACTAAGTGTCTCTCTCCCTCCTTCGTCGCATGTAGAGAAATGGAAATAGGTAAGATTAGTCTAATGTTGGCGACTTTTTATAGACTGCGACCTTTTATGGGCGAAAAGGAAAGACGGAGAATAAAAGATGGCGGTACTGTAGGGGCAGTGACATGTGTCTGTCTTGAGGAGTAATTGGGGGGGTGAGAGGGTTGGGGTCAAGTCGACGTGGAGGTTTGTTGAAAATGGGTGTTTTTTTGGAAAATGTTTCAGTGTGTGGTCAAATGAGAAGTGACAGTGAAGTCAGGTACTGTCAATACATTTTGTGGAACACTTGTTAAAGAGGCGGTATTACACTTCTTTGGGCGACAGTAGCTCGGCTGGTAGAGAGTTGGTCCACTAATCAGGTTGGATCAAGTTGGCAGTTTGAATCCCGCTCTTGACATAAACATCATTGGTAGAACGGTCGGATCCACTGACCCACGATGCAATTCCAGCTCCAATACACCAGTGTCTGCGTACACTGGTGTATGAATGTGTGTGTGTGAATGGGTGAGTGGTTCCTTGACGTAAAGCGCTTCGAGGGCCTTGAATGTAGAAAAGCGCTACATAAAACTGTGACCATTTACCATATGGGATATTACTTGTTCGCACATATATTTAGATCACCTTTTATTGTTTTGAAAATCCTATATTCGCTTCAACAAGAACAAGAACAAAAAGTTTTTGTTTTTTTTATGCTTTCTAAAAAGACAACACCCCCCGTTGGATTTGCTGCCTATTACGTTAAACACAGTCACTATTTGCTGTTTGCTGGTTGACCCAACCTGCCAGTGTTAAAACCAAGTATAAAGTATAGTGTATTTCTTGAATCATAAGTGAACAACATGTTTCAGAAGGAGTGGTTAGCCCTGCCCACTTAGTCCCTACTTTGACTCTCATGTTCACAATGATTTCACAGAAGGTCGCCTCCATGTGGTTCTCATGATTCTCTGATTGGATGAACTTGTCTGTCCCTCTGTCATTCATTCTCTCTCCCTCCGTTTTATATTCAAAAATATGTGCTTTTACAACAGATTAAACTGAGTAAAAAGAGAATTAGAATAAATAAAAGCTACAAAGCCTTTAAAGGTAAGGGCACTTTATGTAACTTTTGTGGTTGTGGTCTGCGAACAGCTTGTTTCCATGGAGATGCTATTGTTTTGCTTGGAACGTTCCACAGTATGTCATTAAACTTGTACAGTATATCTGCGTGGATATAAGCAGTTGATGCTACCAGGCCAAGTTACAGGTCAGATCTGTGAAGAAGGGACCCTGCTCACAATAAGAATGTTCTTTTTACCAATAAAACCGTAAACTTGTATTAAATAAATGCAAGATAGATTAGTTTAATGCATAGACTGAACATATAAATGGACATAGCTAACCTGCTAGTCGGCACGTTCCAAATAGGAAGCATGGGGGTACTTCCCGCTCTTAAAATATTTGTATTAACCCGCTCTACATGATCCTAGTATTCTTTCGCTATTGTGTCCATAAATCAAGATATGAATATTAATAACAGATAAATCAAGCGCTTTCTTTCCCTGAGGTCGCTCCTGCTAGCGTTAGCAACAGGTTTGATTGACAGCGTTGCTAAGCGCCTGCACCCTGCTAAACCAGTGGTGCGGGCGAGAAGGAGCATTACCTTCAACAGCCTCGCTCTGGATTGGCTCTTTGGTTGCTATGATACTTGCGGTCGGAATTCCAAATATGAAACTAGCTCAAAATGGCCCCTACAACTGTTAGCCGCAATGAGGTTCATTTGACTGGAGCCGAACGCTACGGGTGACGTCACACTCCCTTAGTCCACTTCTTTATACAATCAATGGTTTAATGTCATGCTGTGGAACATTCCAGACAAAGTAATGATGTCTCCATGGAAACAAGCTGTTGGCAGACCCCCACCAGAAATGTTACATAATGCACCTTTAGTGTTGTAATACAGTGCAATCATGTTTGTTTTTTTGTTGTTTGAGTACGAGTACAAAAAACAACCAAACAAAAAAGCAATACGCTCTTACACAATATCACTCTTCTGTCCTGTTTTTCTCATACGACCAGAACATTCCTTATCGCAGTTAGCCACTTCTTAACCCTTGCCTCTGGTGCCCTAAATGCGCCACTAGACAGCTAACTCATAAACCGCCGGCTACCGCTGCCACCTCCGCCAATTACCGCGGCTAACCGTCCCTAGGGTCCCACCACTTCATATCGGGCTAACCTCCCCGCTAAGCCTGTTAAGTGACCTATTTTTGGGCTTTAAGGCTAGCCGTAGAACACCTCCAAGGTTAAGATTATTCCGCGATGAAAAGCAGGGCCGCAAATGAAGCGCTACGGGGGACATTCCGGTAGCTTCC
>KN484518.1:94019-104067 GCA_000787095.1 Periophthalmodon schlosseri
TGATTGATTAATCGTCTTGAGAACCAATACGGCAACATTTAATTGCATTATGTACCATTATTGATGGAGGGTGAGCTCGTTTTAGAGATTGCTTTGCCAAGAATGCTCTGAACTTGTCTACCTGCATGGAGACCGACCGGGCCAAGTTACAGGTCAGATCTGCGGAGAGGCTAACCCGCTTTCATTTGCCCGCTGTAATTGGATAAGCGCAAGATACATAGGTTTAATGTCATACTGGAAACATTCAAACTAAATAATTAAAAACAACTTCTTGCCGTGAGGGACATTAAAATGATTGGATGCTAAAAACCTTCTCTTGCCCATGTCCCATTACGTCGCCTGGTGGACTTTCAAATCTAGGACAAAAACCAACAAAATCGTATTCCCAATTTTGTCCTACCTGTCCGCGCGCTAATGAATATGCATGCGCCCAGATGGAGGGTGGGAGGAGAGGTGGGCGATCCCGGATAACTAAACGCGGCGCTTGACCCATTTTACAGAAAAAAATCCATCCTCGAGATATGAAATTCCCCAAACAGCCATTTCGCGTTTGTTTGAGCCAAGACTGCTAATGAGCTAGCTAGATTTCGGCAATAAGTTTAACTCCAAAAAGAAGGGTCGTTTTGGTGGGTGTTTCTCAATGAGGAAGCTAATTGCTAAGGAGAATTAATTAACAATACTGACTTAGGAATTGTACATTGATTACTGCAAATATTCTCGCGAGTGCAGCCCGGGTAATTGTCAGCCATTCTTCAGAAAATGAAACTGATTATGTGGGCATGCCTTTCAGCTAGCTAGCGCCCAAACGCACCAATATTGATTTTTTTTTTTTTTTTTTCCAAGGCCCTTTTTAAGAAATCCTTCGACACCATATTAAAGCAAAGTGAAAAAAGTGTGAGAGGTGCTTTTGAAAAATATCTGCAAAAATATCCGCGATTATGCTAAGAGAAAAACTGGCACGTCCCAAATAGGAGAGGTAGAATAAATATAGTGAGACCTCAGACAACCTGTGTATAAAACATTCTGTCCATCACTGAATATGTAGGAGGCACGGTTTCGAAATTGGAATTCAAAATCACAAAATCTTTCAAAATCTATATATGTAGAAAATATTCATGAGGAGCTGTACTCTATTTTTTCATGTTATAAAGTACATTTTGTTCAGCTCCAGTACAGAGATATTGTAAAAGACAGAAAGCTTTATAAGCAAGAAGCATTTTTGCTGTCCGCTGTTAGCATGGTCGTTGTCGTTAGCATTACCGTGAAGGCAAAACTCTCCTGAACAGTGAGAAAAATGCTTATAAACTTGCTAGGAATGTGTTTGTAATGTTAAGAAAAAGACATTGCGAACAATTTAAAATCACAATTTATGGCAAAAAATTAAAAAACGCATTCGCCTCTAATTTAAGCCCAAAAACCTCCACTACCCTTCTGTAGCCTTATCATATGAATCACACATTTTGTTTATCAATATTAATATTAATATATTATGCATGATGGCAGAGTGGTTAGCCCTTCTGCCTCATAATAATTAAGTTATATAATGAGTTCTGTTTTAGAAGTTGATTCCATATATATTGTAGGTTTGTATCTGGGTTTAGATCTGGTTTGTAGATCTGGTTTAGACTCAATTTCAACGTTCCTTCTTGGTTTAGACAAGAGCTATAATCTTTCTTTTTTAACTTACATTTTTAGGGATTTTTTGAGAATTAAGCCAAGACAACAAGTTAAAAAGTATATATACCCCCAATGCTACTAAATTCTGTATTTAAATTCTGTGTATGTTCCTAGTCCCTTTTTTTTGGTCAATTTTAGTGCAACGAGGTAAATTTGCAGCTTTCTGGTCAAAAAACTAAAAAAAAAAAAGTGTGTGTGTGCTGCCTCCAGTGGCCACTACAATTTCAAGTACTACATGACATCACGTATGACTGCCCTGATTACAGCTAAGTGCTTCTGATAACAAACACCTGGCTGCAGGGGCGGAGTTTGAAGTGCGCGTATCTGTTCGACCAATCACACTGTTCCTCATGTGTCCAGACTCCGCCCCTCCTCTCCTTTCACTCTTTTCTTTATAGTCCTCCAGGTAGTGCCCAGTTTAGCAGCTCTATTTCAAATGTGGTTGTGGGCGGAGTTTAGGTGTTTAGTCCCACTTTAACCTCCACATATCCAGTGTCTTAAAAATCCTTCAGACACGAGCAGAGCAGGCGCTTGGTAATGAAACAAGACCGAGAGAGGGAGCGCGAGGAGGGGAGAGGAGACATGAAAAGAGGAGGCAGGACGGGAAAAGGAGGAAAAACTACATCTGCAAAAATCAATGATCCGCTGAGAAGAAGAGAGAGAAGAGGGGGATGAGTGGAGATGAGAAGAGAGGAGGAGAGGAAGTAGGCTCGAGGTTACAGAGAGATCTGTTTCACATATTTCTCAGTATACAAATGTATGTACATGTGTCTGAATACTGCAGTACATTTTAAAGATGTACTGTGTCACTTTTCTGGTCCGCTACTGGCTTGTATCCATGGAGATTTTTTGCTTTGCTTTGTTCAACAATATGGCAATAAAAATATCTCTAATCTCATGTTTTACAGTGCTAAAAAAAAAAAAGTATGTAAACATGCATTTTTAATTTGTGTGGGGTCACCTCTCCACAGAACTGACTTGTAACTCGGTCTAGTGGTGAAAATATGTTTGTACTGCGAAACATTTCAGGCAAAGCAAAAGCATCTCCATGGAGACGAGCAGGTGGCAGACCCTCCACTAGATGAGTCACATTGTGGAACTTTAACTGGGGATGAGTTGAGGGGTGACATTTCATAATTAGTTAAAGTGGGAATAAACACCTAAACTCCGCCCAAAACCACATTTCAAACTGTGCAGTACCTGGAGGACTAAAGAAGAGAGTGAGGGAGGAGGAGGAGGGGTGGGGTCTGGACCACCCTTCCCTCCTTCCCTTCCCGTCCCTGGGAGTGGATGTACCTTTCGGATGCGGCGGTGCTCGGGGCCTCCCTCCGGGCTCCAGTCCTCTTGCTCCGGGCTGTTTGATGTGGAACCTCCTCCCCCTCCTCGGCCCACGGTTCTACCCCATCATCAAACACCTCGGCTGGGTGCGGGGCCAAGGCTGCGGCCCTAATCAAACGCGGAGCCTCCACGGACCCCCTCACGTACACGGGGAAGGCTAATTACCCCGGCAACCTTCAGAATCGCTCTCGGATTTTAGCATTGACGCGGAGAGATGCTAGCTCCTTGGCGATGTGGGTGAAGCGTTGTGGAAGGAGTTGGGATTGTCAAGTTGGAAAAGCGGAAGAGATTCAAGCAGATTCTTTGGTACACGAGACTTTAGTTAGCCATAAATATGACTTGGTTTTGGTGGGATTGTACCTGTGGTCAATATTTATCATAGTTTTACATCAGTTAAGTGAAAGTTTGTGAAGAAAGGTTGAAAAAAAGCAGAGCGCTCAGTTCTAAAGTGGAATCCCTCTGTCATAATCAACGCATAAAATGTAGGGACAATTTACATACTTTGAGCACATTTTTCGAACATTGGCATTTTAAAATATATCTACATCAAAGTATAATTATATCAACTACTTTTTTGTGAGATGGGTCTAAATAGTTAACTTATGCATTCCTAGCATCTAATTACACCCCATGATGAGTTTCTAAGCATGTTTCACAACTTTCAGAGACCAGACTGGACTTTTTCCATCACGGTAATGCAAAAGTTGGCATGCTAACGCACACTTCCTGATTACTTTCTGATCTTGACCTCAAGAGCTGCTTATACTGTATATCCGTACTGGGGCAAGACACATTTAGCTCAAATAAATGGGGAAAAAATCAAGTACAGGGCCTTTCCTTGTACCAAAACTGGATCCTGCTCATGACGCCATTTGTAAAAACCACCAACTAGCTAACGGCAACTACAAAACGTTTAGCGAAATTACTTTACTGGTGCTTTCTTTCACACTCCCTGCACCGAAGAACAAACATTACTCCTCTCCCCTCCATCTGCACCTGACAAACTGACATCCTTCTATTTAGGCTCCCATCCCTCTCTACCTCTCCTAGCTACACACCTCACTACCAGCAAGATACCGCCTGAAAAATCCGTCACCGGAGTCTACCAGGGGTCGAATTTGCCTTGTCACGCGGCCGATTAGGCAGCTAGTCTATCTCGCCCTCCCTTCCGCCCGTTACATCTTATCCATCACGGAACGCCAAACACTTTCCGCAAAACACCATTGCCGGGAACGTCGGCAAACTCGGTGAAAAATGGTTGCCGAAAATGATGAACGGAAAGGAGAGAAAAAATAGTTTCAGCGAGAGGGATTGGAGGAAGCGGTGTCCAGATGAGGCGCAGGTTAAGGGCGTATTGATTTGTGTGCCGAAGAGCGTTGGTCTCTGTTAGCGAAGGGGAGACAAATGGAAGCTAGCAGAATCGAGCGTACTTTCTCTCTCCAAGGACGGACTTTTTCTCAGCATCAACAGCAGGTTTTATCGCTCTCAATCTCCGCTCCAACAAATCCAATGGAGCAATGTAAAAGTTTAAACAATTTGCTCATTCTAATATTTCATCATAGGACGTAAAGGCGCTGTACCTGATTTTTCTTGTCTTAAAAACGTCAAAAACAGAACTAGCTCATTTTAAACGGTTTGCAGCGGTACAAAGTTATTCCTCACTTACCTTATGCATTCCGAGCGTCCTAATTATTCACGGCGATGAGTTTATAAGCGCTTTTCACAACTCTCAGAGACCAGAGCGGAGTTTTGCAGTCAAGGAAAAGCTAAAAACAACTAGCATGCTAACCTTGACGTCAACAGCTACTTATACAATTTATCTTTAAGTGGTAAATGGTCACATTCATATAGTGCTTTTCTACCTTCAAGGGACTCAAAACGCTTTACATCAAGGAATCACTCACCCATTCACACACCAGTGTACGCAGACACTGGAGATGAGGTGGGTTAAGTGTCTTGCCCAAGGACACAACGACAACATTCATCTGCAAGAGGTGGAATCGCACAGTCAACTTCTGGGTTTCTAGAATTGACCACTGTACCAATGATGTTTGTGTCGAGAGCAGGATTCGAACCGCCAACCTTCGGAGCAGTGGACAAACGCTCTACCAACTGAGCTACTATCTGTACTGGGGCAAGACACATTTTGCTCACAGTGAAAATGCATGTTTTTCTATGTAATTTGGGATCATAAAAGCACATGTAATGAAATTAATGTTACATAGATACGTTTAATGCCATTCTGTGGAACATTCCAGGTAATGTTCCATAGTGCACCTTTAAAGGGGACATATTTCATAAAACACAGACATTTTGCAAAAACAGCTTTTATGAGCTTTTATCCTTACAACAGTTTTCCCAGTTTTCATGTGTTTAAGTAATTCTGTAATGTGTTTGAGGCCTGACTGTTCAGAGATTTTCACTTGTTTGGGACTTAACTGGCTCATTTTGTTGACATATTAGATACAAAAACAATTAAAGTGGGGATTTGGGATATTTTAGTCTTTGCGTAAACTAGATCTTACTGAAAGTAGGTGTAAAAATTCAAATTTTCTTCTCATTTTTTGTAGTTGACGTAAAATCTGATGTAGAACTCATCAACAAGTCCTGTGAAATCCGTCAAAAGGTTTGTAAAGTCTGGCATATGTAGGTGCTACTTTAAGAGGTGATCTATGTCCCTATGGAAGAACATTTTGCAAAAACGACTTCAAATTTTGCTAAATCAGCCTCAAATACTGGAAAAAAAAGAGTTCTGCCTGTAGTGTCTCGCTGTAAAATCTTAGACCAGTCCATTTCTGGCATTTTCTTCCCCAAACCTCCATTACCTGTGTTATCTCCCACTCTGAACACATCATTCGGAAGTCCTCCCATCTCCATTTGTGCCGAGTCACCGGACGAGACAGGTAAGAGCCGCTATATCTGCATTTCATCCCCAAATCCCCCTCTCTCTCCTCCAACAAGCCGCGGCGTGATTGGCAGATGTGGAGAACAGTGGCCCCCTTTCACGTCCGGGACGGGGAGCATGCTGACCCCTCCCTCCCCTGTCAGGACAATGCTCTCCCTGTGCGCGCTAGCTAATGTGGACGCTAGCCCGCTGCCACACACGACCCGGGACGGCTAATGTTACGACATACATGCTGTACAAGATAAACTACGCCATATTAGGGACTATTAGGGACTATTTAGAGTTGAGTCATATTTTCTGTTTAGCTTTTGCAGTTTTTGCCACAGAATAATTGCACTTTTGTATTGAACTGTGAAGTGTATTGCCCAAAGACACAATAATAATACAGCCCGGGATGCAGCTGGTGATTCTCAAGTAGGTTGGTGAATGTTTGCATCGTTGCAGCACGGTGGCAAGAAGGTTTCGGGTTCGATTCCTCCGCCTTTTTGTGTGGTGTTTGCATGTTCTCCCTGTGTCTAGGCGGGTTTCCTGCGGACATTCCCGTTTCCCCCCCATCAACCCAAAACATGCGCCACAGGAAAAATCCTCCAGCTAAGGTAGTCCTGACCAAGACTAGCTCTAGATCTGGAGATGGGTCCCCGGGCGCTGCGCTGCTGCTCATTGAGTAACGGGTCAAATGCAGAGGACTAATTTCCCTTCTGGAACAACAAAGTCTAACCTTAACCTAAACATTGTTCCAGATATACACTTAAATATATAGTCAGAAACACCTGGCTATAATCAGGGCAGTCTTACGTGATGTCACCAACTACAAAGGATAGTGGAAGGATACAGTGGAGATACACAAGCTCTCTGTCCCGTTTGTCCTCCTCAGAACGTACAGGCCGTGCTCTCTGTCCCTCAAACACAATAGGCTCTTTCTACAGCCCACGGACCAGGCACCAGTCCACATCAGATGCCCTGCCCTCCGCAACCCGTGTTTAGCCGATGATGTCACGCGTGAGATGTTGCGCGCAACACGTCACCGCTGCACCAGGCATTGCTAACCTCCGTAGTTTATATAAGTTTATGTTTCAGATGGACTATGTAACTTTTCCGGTTGAGGGTCTTCCCGATGTTATGGCTTAGTGTTTGAATTACAAGTGTTTTCATATTCATAGTCCTTGAAAAACATAAATTCTCATAAGTGTGCGTCTCCACAGATCAGACCAGACCAGAAAAGTTACATAGTGCACATTTAAGTTAATATTATTTAAGCAAATCTTACAATTCGTTATCAAGGTGACGCCAACTCTAGCTGCTGTAGTTATGCAATGCCACTACTGATAATTTATACTGTGCTCCGTTCAGACTCCACACGATGCGGAAATTGAACCCACAACCTTACAGTGAAGAGGCAACGTGCACAAACCACTCTAACCACGAGAAAGCGCCGCTGTTCCTCTCTCGGCGCATTGTTAGCATCAAGTCACATGATCAGACTCCATCGTAACCGTAACAGATGTCACTATGTTCCCTATACGTTTAAGTAAAGCTGGTCCGCAGGGAGGAGCAGCCTGTTGGACGCACTTCTGCTTAGACATAATAAAGACGTCTTCTGATCCGCACATGTCTTCTACATTATAGTCCCGTTTCTGAACCTTTGAAAAAAACAGACAGAGAAACATTGTGAGATCGCGGAAATGGATATCTGCTGGTAGTACGTGCGCTTCTCGGGAGTAGTTTTGTCAAGATCCCGGTCTGCCTCGTGTTTTGTGCCGTTTTTCCCCCTCCCTTCTGTGTCAGAGCCTGGAGCTGGGCGGAGATTTGGGCTCCTCCCATACACACCTGCGACTAATGAGTAATCAAGCTGCACCTGGGGAGGACAAAAGGAGCCAGGACCTGACACTCAGCGGCAGGTCGTCCGCGTATCCACAGTGGTGCAGTGGCTCAGTCTCGTGTTTTTGCAGTTGTTACTCTTTTCTAAGTTGGACGTTCTTGCTCCTCGTCAGAGCCCGCTCCCTGGACCCGCCCAGCTCCTCTGTCTCCGACCCCGCTCTCCACGACTGGTACGGCTTTCCTCGTCTCTGACCCCCGCTCTCCACGATCTACTCCAGGACTTCTGCAAACAACCCCGCTCTCAACTATCTGATCAGTCTACCTTCATTTGCACATTTAAAGCTGTGAATAAACATTGTTTAACTGCTCCCCGAGTTCTGTCTCTTTGGTCCCTCTTTCAGTTTTTGGGCTACTTTTACTCCTACTTGAGTAATATGTCGTAGAGTGTAATAGTACTCGTAAAAATTTAGGTTCCTCTTCCCACTGCGAGTAAGTCTACAAGCGGCAAAAGCTTTATGTTGACATTTATGACATGATTTGAACGTTTGTGTTTCTCCTTCAGATATGATTTAGTTTCCAATTACATTAAAGTAACGCTATGTAACTTTCTGGAGGTGGAACGTCACTTAACTGATTCCATGCGAACAGAAAGTTAAAACCATTCGCCATACTGTGGAATATTATAGCCAAAGGGACAAGATTTCCATGGAAACGAGCACCTCCAGACCAAATAAGAGTCAGGTTTGTGGAGATGCAAGCCCGCACAAAGTAAGGGGCACGTGTTTTTCTATGTTTTTTTTTTTTTCAGTCCAATAAAAAAACGTTTATGTATTGTGTGTGTGTATATATATCATATTTTTGGATAAAAAGTTACACAGTAGAGCTTTAACTTCACATTCTAAATCAGACGCTACCTCCAGACAGTTCTCTTACCTGAATAGTTTAAATACTTTTCACTCATACTGAAGTTATTTCCTGGACCACTACTTTTTTGTACTTGAGTAATATTATTTTGAAGTAACATTACTCTTACTCGGATACAATTTCTGGCTTCTCCGCCCACCTCTGCCGCTCGCTTGGTCCGATTTGTGAATGAACGCTACTGTATTGCCTGAATCGGCCCGAGTCCCAGTTGGCAAAATGACTATTCCAGATTGGTCTAAAAAATGAATGGAAGATGAAAATAGCAGAGGAGCTTGTTGTGTCTAAAGCCAAGCATCTGCTCAGCATTTTAATGGGGATCAATGGAAGGGGCAGGGACAGGAGAGGGAGAGGTGGCTTGGCTAGCTAGCATCCCTGTTTACTGCCAACACAAGCTGCTCGCCGTGCACCGCCGCGGGACTCAGTGTGGCCGTTCCGATGAGCAATGTGGAATTTTTTAAAAAAAGCAAAAACGGAGGAATTGTTAAATGTAAAATGCTTTCGTTGGTAAATTCTCTCGCGTGGCATTATATAGAAAGTCTTAAACGTACACTGTGGAGCTTTTCTGGTGTAGCGTCGACCACCTGCTTGTCTCCGTGGGGATGTTATTGTTGTCTGGAATGTTCCTCAGTATGGCATTAAAGTGGAACTAAACACTGAATCAACATTTGTTGGCTACTAAACTGTGTACATGGTGTTTTAATAACACTATCTAGTCTTCCTAGTCATTTTTTTGCCAATTTTAGTGCAAACTAGTTACATTTGCAGCTTTGTAGTCAAAAACGTATAAAAATGGATGTGTTCTACCCATAGACTGTATATATAAATGGACATTGCTAATCTGTAAACCGCCGCGTTCCAAATAGGAAGTGATCATGGGCTGCGCTTCCGGCTCCATCGACTCTGGCTCCAATTCACTTTACATTGAAAAACTGTCGCCCCTCTCTCTGTAACTGCTGCTGTCAGACTCGTCATTCTGGTCTTAAAATGTTCGTATTAACCCGCTCTACATGATCCTGGTGTTTTTATTTCGCCATTGTGTCCGTAAATCAAGATGTGAACATTAATAACAGATAAATCAAATTTTAAGAACTACCAGATCACAGCCAGGTGCTTCTGATCACAAACACCTGTCTGCAGGGGCGGAGTTTGAAGTGTGGACACCTGTTAGACCAATCACACTGCCCAGTTTAGCAGCTCTATTTGAAATGTGGGCGGAGTTTAAGTGTTTAGTCCCACTTTAAGCTTTAACTTCAAGCGTCTTTGAGTGTCCAAAGCAACATGTGATCAAGACGATTATCCAAACACTGAAATCCAGTTGGTTTAAACCTAAAATGACTCTCTCTGATCTGAACGGTCACTACCTAAACCCCAGCACCTGCAGCCAAT
>JACM01036247.1:0-24256 GCA_000787095.1 Periophthalmodon schlosseri
AATAGGGGGTTGTTAAAGGTTGAATAGCTTTGTTAGGCTGAAACTGGAGAAAATAGCTGTTTACAGTTTCAGTGTAATTAGCCCCTCCCTTCAGGTAGATATAAGGCAGTGTCCACCATCAGTCTGACTAGAACTGAAGAAGCGGCTTGGATGAGCAGCGAAACGTCTTCACTCCTACAACGATTTGTCCAGTTGACAGATTTAAACTTCGTCTTTTGCTATCTACAGTGCAGTGTTCAGTACTGTGTCCAGTGCCCAGGGTTCCATGCTGTTTTGCACTGTGTAGTGTTGTGTCCAGTGCGGTGTTCAGTGTACAGTGCTGTGTTTAGTGTACAGTGCAGTGTCCAGTGTCCAGTCCTGTGTCCAGGGTTCAGTGCTATGTCCAGGATCCAGTGCAGTGTCCAGTGCAGTGCCTAGGGTTAAGTGCTGTGTCTTGCACTGTGTCAAGTGCTGTGTACAGTGCAGTGTGCAGTGCTGTGCCCAGTGTCCAGTGCAGCGTCCAGTCCAGCGTCCAGTGTTTAGTGAACTCGATAGTGTACAGTCCTGTGTCCAGTTCCAGTGTACAGTCCTGTGTCCAGTGTCCAGTCCTGTGTCCAGGGTTCAGTGCTGTGTCCAATGCTGTGTCCAGTGCTGTGTCCAGTATACAATGCAGTGTCCAGTGTTGGGTCCAGTTTCCAGTGTTGTGTCCAGTGTTCAGTGCCAAATGCTGTGTCCAGTGTCAAGTGCTGTGTACAGTAATGTTGTCACTATACTAAAATTTCAAACTCGATTTCAATATTAAGGAAGACTCAATACTCGATTCTCAGTACCAATTCTAATAACACAATGATAATTAAAAAAAACAAAACAAAACAAAAAAACAAAACAAAACATTATTTATTATTTTATTTATAATTCATTAAATAATAGTGCTTTCTTTTATCATGTAGTCTTATATCTGCATTGTCCAGGTAGGTTCCATAGTGGTCCATGGGAAGGTAATTTCTGTTCTATTGACTTTTTAGTATCAATACTTATTCAATGAGTATCTAGTGTTTTGATACTTTTTTCTGATTTTTGATACTTATACATACAACCCTAGTCCAGTGCTGTGTCCGGTACTGTGTCCAGTGCTGTGTATCTGCAGACAGACTGACTCTTGCAGCAGATGATTTACGTGGCTCGACTCCGGTCCACACATCATTTTAACGCTCCCACAGAGAGCTTTATGGAGCTTTAAATCAGCCTGTCACTCCAAAAGCGCTCACTTCGACACTTTTCTAAACACGATACACCAATATGAAAATGTCCCAGATCTGAGCATGTTTATTAATATTGGGCTTGTAACATGACATGAGCGGTTTGCGAGAAGATTGAATGTTGGCACACAGAAAGGATCAAAATGACTGTGATTTGCTCAGACCTGGTAATTATTGTCAAATTTAGTGACCAAGCATGAACCTCGGAGAATATTGTTTTTCCACACGCCATCTAACAGCTAAAGGACAAAATAGAATACATTTATACAATCCCTGAACAAGATTTAACCACCTCTAAGCTTGGATCTACCCCTCTCATACTTGCACCTGGAGACTACGTGTGCTTGGTTTAGACAGGTCAGGACTGTCACTTAAACCAGGACTCAAAGATTTACTAACTACTAGAACATAAACCAAGGCAGGACTATCCAAGTCTAATTGTACATGACATTACAACATCTAGTTCAATTGATGCTAAAAGCTCAATACAGTAGGCTACCACAATAACAGCTAACTTTGCTGTTTAATGCATTAAGAACAAACACTGTTTTGTTTTTAGTACATGTTACATTCACATCAAATCCGTGTATCCGTGTGTCTGCGTTACAGTGGTGTGCACTGACACTGCTGCAGAGATGCCGCAAAGTAGCGAATAGTGCCCTGCAATCATGTGGTTCATTCTTTTAATCATGGACCACACAAGTTCAGAAATCTCAACAGAAAGCTGGTGTTACACGCTATTTATGATCTAAATTAAACATCAAAAGGTTTTCGCACTCAGCAATGATTTTAAACGAGGCTTTGACCTCAAGTTAATGTGGTCAATGGGTTAGTACCAGCAGACACCTTCTGGATTATTCATAATTTGTGTTTTTTGCGGGATAATGCTAGCAGCTATAGGTATAAAGAAGTGGACTGAGGGAATGTGTCGTCATTCATAGAGTTCGGTTCCAACCAAATGAAGATCTTTGAGGCTAACAGTTACTGGGGCAAATTTGGAGCCAAGTTCCATATTTGGAATTCCAACTGCAAATATCAAGAGCCAATTTGGAGTGAGTCTGCTGAAGGTAACACCCATTCCCACCTGCACGTTGGGTTAGCAGGGAGCGGGCATGTAGCAACACTGTCAATGAAACCTGTTACTAACGCTAGCGGGAATAACCTCGGCGATCTCAGTATCTTGATTTATGTACAGAATAGCGAAATAAAAATACCAGGATCATGTAGAGCAGGTTAATGCAAACATTTTAAGACCAAAATGACAGTTTGACAGCAGCAGTTACAGAGAGAGGGGTGATGGTTTTTCAAAAGAAAGTGAATTGGAGCATTAGCATCAAACACCGCATCTACTAATTATATGTCTATGGTTAAAACCGTACTTCAGAACATTTTACATGGAGATAGATAACTTTATGCCATAGTGTGGAAGATTATAGCCAAAGGAACAACTTTTCTATGGAAACAAGCAGGAGGAGGCCTTTCTTCAGGCCAAATAAGAGTCAGGTTTGTGGAGATGCAAGCCTGTACAGAGAGAGGAGGTATCTCTCTCTACATTTCTCAGTGCAATAACAAAAACCAAAAAAAAAAAACCCAAAACATGCTATTAATTTAGTCTACTTTTTGGGGAAAAAAAAAATGAATAAATAAATAAAATACTGTGGCTTAAAATATGAGTGGGTGCTGTGTGGTAGGGTTGTCAAAAGTATCAAAAATCAGATACTAATCAATACTAATACTGTATCGAAACTAGATGCTCATTTGAGCAAGTATCAATACTAAAAAGTCACCCTGACAGGACATAAATGCATAAATAGCTTTAGAATAATCTTGAGCTATATCAGAACAAGTATAGGACCACACGCCCATGGACCACTATGGAACCTACCTGGAAGGTTGAGAGATTACGCAGATATAATAACACATGGTAATATAAAAGAAAGTACTACAATTTAATGTTGAAAATCACATTCTATTGTCTAAATAAAGAGTGTTTTAATTATCATCGTGGCATTGGACTTGGTAATGAGTATCGAATCTATTCCTTGGTCTCGAAAAGTTTGAAATTTTAATATCGTGTGGGTGCTCTTTGTTGGGTGTGTGGCTCACCCACTGGGAGGCCTGTCTTTATACAGAGGTTTCATTTCTTGTGTGGGCCAACCATTGCCCCTCGCTAGCCGTGTGTTCCCTCTGTTGCGCTATCTAAGGCTGCTGTAATGCCAAAGGTCTTCTGACAGAGAGACATGACCTGCTTTGATCATCCTCCTGAACAGCTGCATGGTCCCAATGTGCTCCACCATCCTGGACACCTGCAGGGTTCTACTGCCTCTCCACAGCTTAAGCATGTTCAAATCTGAGACACACTTACTATACATTTAAACTGATTATATATTATATAAATAACTAGAAAACCAGTGTTGTTTTATGATCCTTTTATTTCACGTTTTTATTGTTTCATTACTCAAATGCTGTAATATGTTTTGCTTAGTAATACCACCACTTTTGAAAAAAAACAAAACAACAACAACAAAAAAAAGAATAAAAAAAAAGGTTTAGTATTATTCAAAACATTAAACTTTGTGAATTTTTTGTTTCATGAAACAAAAAAATTAGAGGTAACAGTTACAGCATTTACATCTACATATGTCATATCTGATGTCCATGTCCAACCAGGAAGTAAAATGATAAACTTTACAAAAAAAAAAAAAAGAAAAAGTAAATGTTGATTGTAAAAACACTCAATGTTTGTACTCGTAGATTTAACAGCCACATTTGATACGGTGGATCGTGGCATCCTTTAACTCATCTTGAGCTATGTGTTTGGATTAAAGGAACAGCGCAGGAATGGTTTTGCTCCTAAAAAAAAAAAACGATTTTCTGTTTTATGTTTCTATGTTGGCCCATGCTTTTCATCTTTATCCCTATTCACTGTGGAATGCCACAAAGCCCCATTTTGGGCCTGTTATATTGTACCCACTTCCCCTGGGTCTGATTTTCAAAGAACATATGATTGTATTCCACATGTATGCAGATGACTTGCAGATATATATTCCCCTTAAGCCTAATTCTAAAGGTTCACTGTTCCCCTTGATGGAGTGTCTCAATGAAACTGGGTGGAAGCCAATTTTCTTAGTCTGAACAAAGAAAAGAAAATTGTTGTTTTTGGTGATATCCTTAACTGTGACAGGGGCATAGGCTCACTGGCCTCCTTTTTTGCCACTCTTCTGTCTGGACCATTAGGGTGATAGTGGACAATAACTTTAGATTTGCTAAACAATGAATTCAGTTGTCAAGTTTCCACCTTAAAACCCTAAGCAAGGTTAAGCACGCTGCCAGTGATTTATCAGTTGCAGCTCCCAAGCCACACAAGCTCTTGGACACTATACACCTTACTAAAGACTGTTTTTTTGTTTTTGTTTTATTATTATTCACTGGCGTTTAACACGGTCTCAACAGATACCACAGTCTATATTTAAACCTTAGTGCCTAGCTTCATCATATTTTTATTTTTTAGTGTATTTTTATGTGAACCTAAAATCTGCGAAGTACTTTGGTCAGCTGCGGTTGTTTTTAAAATGTGCAATATGATTGACTGATTAACCTGTCATACAGACTCTAGAGTAGCACTGGGCAGTGTCAGTGAATGAGGCGTCGCTGGTGGTTAAACTCCTCAAATCAGACACAGAGAGCACAGTGAGGCGCACAGCCAGTAAACATACAAACAGGACTGTGATTTTCAAAGAAGAGTCATGTCCTCACAAAGAACCTTTACTGACTCACTGCTTTTCTATCAGCACACACACACACACACACACACATGCACGCACGCACACACACACACACACGCACGCACACACACATTCTTCTGGGGTTTAACACGGACACCACTGTGATAGAACATGGCCGCAGGTGTTTGAACACACCGGGGACCTGAGCCAGCCCGGAGTCTGTCTCATCCTGGATTGAGACGCGTTGTCATGGAAACAACATGGAGGCAGTAAACAGGAAGTACAAAGCGCCAGTCGGACCCTGCTGTGTGGAGCGCACATACAGTCATATCTACTGAGAAACGGCTCGGATTGATTTTAAAATGTGTCATATACGTGGAAGAGCAATATTTATATAATATTTAAAAATTGTTTTTACCTGAGTTTTGCCTGCTTAAAATCATGAAAAACAACTATTTCATTTTAAACAGTTTGCAGTGACCAAAAGTTATTCTTCACTTACCTAATGCATTCCAAGCATCCTAATTAGCACTAGCACTAGCATGCTAACCATGCACTTCCTAACACTTGAACAATAAGGCACTTTATAATTAGATGCAAACAGTATACAGCAGTTATTCTGACCTCAAGAGCTGCTTATACAATATATCTGCACTGAGGCAAGATGAATGTTGCTCAAATACATGCGAAGAAAAAAAAAAAAAAAAAAACATGTACAGTGCCTTTAATTCTGAAGTTTGTTTTCCCCTCAACCAACGTGGACGCTTAGGTCCAACAATCTACATAATATGCAACTGAAACCAGAAGGTGCTCCTCTGTGTTTTTAAAACCTGCACATACCTCAGATTATTTCAGAGCTTAAAGTTCTTTCGGCATGTATCTGGTAGTGTCATGTTCACAACAACCATTTCAACATGCTTTGCTCTCCACCTAATTTAAGTGTTCACATGGATAAGAAGTATGTTTTCACAACTCACACAATATGTTTCTATGTTAATTCTGTATTTTTGTAATTAGATAGGATTGTATTTATGCAGCAACATCCCAGGCTTTTCTCTGTCTAAGCTATGGAGGTCTCAATATGAGATGTGTTATGATTAATTGTGATGCAAAACCTCACAGTTTTACTTATTATTGCCATCAGCGTCATGTCAAACAGACAGCAAAAGAGGCACTTTTCTGTTTACCTTTTCAGAGTGTTGACTGAATTGAAAGGACTTAATGGCTATATTTTTTAGTCCATATGATTGTGACCTAAATAATCAAAATGACCAAGTAAATGATGTAAGTAATGTTGATCCAGAGTAAATCACACTCACGATGACACTAATGAAAGCATTAAGCATCATGGTTTACACATTTGTGAAGAGGCCTTATGTCTCTTACCACTGTCCTCTGCAGCCCCACACTTACTCCTCACAGCTCCTCCCTGGAGTCTGTGGCGTATAATATGTGTTGTGGTCACACTGTGGAGGTGGGGGTGATGGTCTGATGTTCACAGCACCACCTCATGAAGACACATCCTCACAGAGAAGAGCCAGAGCTACACACTCCTTTGTTTTACTGATGAATCACACATCCGGACAAAAGTGTTACACTTCACAATACACATTGTCATTCCTCTGATTTTCTTCTTACTCAGTCAAAAACATAACCTGGTTCACGCCAGATTGATATTTGTAGCACTCTGAATTGAGTTTCACACATTTGTCAGTCTGAAGTGGCTCTCGTTGAAAGTGATCGGGAAAAGACGGAACCTCATGGCAAATATTTGAATCTGATTGGCTGAGGAGTCACTACAGCCAAAAAATCCAATTGAGAGAAAAGCTGTTCCAAGTGTCAGGAAGTTCTGTCCTTCTCCAATTTCATTTTCTTAATTGGTGATACACTTAGGATTCATTGGTGTCGTGTAGCCATTTTGGCGCAAATGAAAAAAAAAAAAAAAAAAAAATCTGTCTCTTGCTAGTGTGCAGCTGTCCATATGAGACACACTGTAAAGGGGCAGGCGGGAATTGTTTCTTGTATTAAGTCATTTTAGATCAATATTGTGATTTAAAATGTCCAAATTATAACATAATGATCCACAGAGGTCATAGATTATGACCATATACCAGACTAAAGCAAAATACGCCTTTGTTAAAATGCCTGTAATTGAATAAATCCACAATAAAAAATAATATATTAATAATAATGTCATACTGTGAAACATTCCAGACATCTCCATGGAGACAAGCAGTTTTTTTTCTTTTTTTTTTACTTCTTCCCTTTTCTAAAATCAGACAGAATCTTTTCATTGGGCCACAGTGAAGGATGTGCACTCGGCTCCGGGATAAAGCTCCGACTTCCCCACACACACACTCTTAATATTGGGCGCTCTGCAGGAGGGGAGGATATGGAAGTGAGCAGCAGCGTGATTTACCGAGATTTCAAACGCGCCGCGGCATATCTGTGTGATAAATCCAACGCGAGGATGACGGAGCGCCGGCACACTCACTCCCGGCTACAATGAAAACAGTCGCAGCCTCACATCAATAAGCACCGGCGACGAGCTACATTTTTCTGCAAAATTACTGACACGTCTTCATATTGGCTGGAAATGTCAAGATAAGGGAGCGTGCGGGGAGCAGAGGAGCTTTTTTAACCGTGCTGTGAGCATTGTGCAGGCACCAGCTCAGAGGGGACTTTGATGGTGGTCTCAGGGTCACGGACATGCAGTGCTTGGTCAGATTACAGATCAAGTCCACCTGACATGCTGACCCTGCTCAAGATGTCTGCAGACAGCTGATGTGGCGGAGGAACGGCCTGGACGACAACAGAGAGGTGAAGGTAGGGTGGCACCTAGACCTGTCACGTAGCAAATTTTAAAGCGCGATATATTGCTGAAATAAATATAGATGATGAATGATAATAGTGAAACCAAACCATAAAGCAGAATTATCCACAGAAAAGTATTCTACATGTACAGTGTTTGTAAAAATCTGAGCTGCAATAAATAAATAAATAGCAGAATGCAACATTTAAGTATTTCGTTTTTAATTTTAGTTCATAATTCAACCTTCTACAGCTCAAAACAGCATATTGCAAAAAAAAAAAAAAAAAAAAAAAAAAAAAAAAAGCAAACATTTCCCACTAGTACAAACAAAAGGTTTACATGATCAATTTTGACCCCCAGAAATATCAGAAAATTTGATATAGTAATTCTGGTGCCAGGCCTAGTGGCACCTGTCCATGCAGTCATTTTATTGTGTCCCTGTCATGGAATTTGCATAGAAAGGCAAAGGTTGTATCTGTATTTAGTAGAAAACATTTGACTTGTTGATTGCACTGTACATTTTCACAAGACATTTTTATTTTGCTTAAAGCTGCAGTATGTAACTTTTTAGACAAAAATAAAAGCATGTTTTGTTGTTTTTTTTTGTTCATTTTGTCTGTGTTTATTGCACTGAAAAACATACTTTGAGCACATTACTGAACACATACTGTGAGCACGCTTAGATTTCCACAAACCTGACTTATATGGCCTGGAGGAGGACCACCTCCTGCTTGTTTCCATGGAAATGTTGCTCTGTTGGCTTTGATATCCCATAGTATGGCATAAAACGCATCTATCTCCATGGAGAATGTTCTGAAGTATAGTTATGATTTTCTCTTTCTATAGAATTATGCAGGTGATGTGCCTCCTCCAGAAAGTTAACTACATTAAGTCTGTCTTTTGACTGTTTTGTTTCCTTTTAGTCAATATCTAGTCAAATAATTCTTCAAGTTTTAGTTTTAGTTTGCAAAATATAAGTTGTTTCAAATTGATATCACTAAATTTAAGGGTTTGTTTTTTTTTTTTTTACTATGCATCTGCAGTGTCACACCATAAAGCAGCACTGCATATGATTTCTGGTGGTGGGGCATGTTTCCATGGAGATAGAAAGTTAGAGCAAATCTTAAGAACATTTTCCTTGGAGAACAGAACAGTTTTATGACATTTTTTGGAATGTTCCAGGCAAACAAATAACAGACAGGTTGCCTGCCATCCACCAGGCCAAGTTAAGTTGTTTTGTTTTGTTTTTTTTGTTTACCAGAATAAAATGCTTTTAATTTAGTTTATTTATTGATACTTTGCAGCTGATGTTATCAACATTCCCTGGGAGTGCGATGCTAACTGTAGACACTGCTCTGTCTGAAGCTCTATTACTCAAGTTAGACTTTAATCTGACCACAAAGACTTGGTTGGAACTACAACAGGTGAGCTGATTTGTGCTGTTAAACAAGTCCCTCAGAAATTACAGTCAAAAGCTAGCTAGCATTAGCCAACAGTTTTTCAGTTAGTCACTCCTAAACAGGACCATGAACGCTTGTATTGATCACAGGCTCCTGAAAATGTGTTGTTTAAATCCATTTTGTATTTTTTCTTGAGTTTTCAGTCTTAAACTCTTTTTTGACAGTGTTTGCTAATGTGTGCATTGTGTCAGCATGGAAACTGCTGAACATTCCACCATAAACATGCATGTATCAATTGGTAGAAATTCCTCACGTGGGGTTTTAAAGACCAGGAACAATCGAAAGAATGCATAAGATATGTCCTTTAATCGAGATTCTGTCACTTCTAATTATCAGTGATTAGTTTGGGTTTTTAGAAGGTCCACAGCACACTTTCAGTAAAAGTGTGCAGTTTGGAGCAGACTTCAGACTTTAGAGGAACAAATGTGAGTAGTTTTAGTGTTAAATTGCACCTATAAGTCTACATTCTTTATGTTCAGGGAATTCATTTGGAAGGCCAGTTTGAGTTTACTAATTGAAATTACGAGAACATTGATTGTATCGCCCAGCCTTATACCTTCAACACACTACAGGAGCATAAGATCAAACTAAATCTGCTGCCATACTGAATGTTGTGGTTCAAGCCTGCCTCTCATTCAGTCACCAACACTGCCCTGGAGGAAAAGCGGGGTGATTCTCCTGGCCAAAAATCCATCTGTGATTGTGCTGATTTAGCTGTGAGAGTTCTCAGTGTTTAAAGAGGAGGTATTATGCAAAAAACAAATGTTTTGAGTTTTACGTTGTTTCCTCATCAAAAACATGCCTGAAGAGGTTTTAAATGACATCAATGCATGTTTGAGTATTTTAGTGATTTCTCCTGGGCCCTATCCAAACCCTCCTTATGGTTAGTTGTAAGATTTACCCAACGTGCCGCCCCCAGGCCTACGACACCCATGGTCCCACGTGACAGTTTTCCATAAATATACAAAACCATGATACACAGATTTTAAAAACCTGAGTGTAATGTGATATCGCTGTGAAGGGGACTGACTTTTGACTCAGAGAGTCAAACATGAAAGTGAAACTTATAAAACATGTTAATACGTTCTTTTCAGCGACTATAGCATCTTCAAAACATTAAAAGGTAACATGGTGATCTAAATATATTATGTGTTAGCTGTTAATACCCCATAGAAGTAAAATGCCTCCTCTTCTACTTCCTCTTTAAAATGTAATTGTTTCAGCTTTGTTTTGTTTTTAAGTCTTTGTTTCAGTCTGAGGCAGAAACCTTTACAATCAACAGCCATAAATCAGAGCACTTTGTAAAGGTCAGATGAGCCGAGTGGCCTTTAGCTTTCCCCTCACAGTTACACAAACAGTGCCCAGTGTCTTTGTGTCTGACCACAGTCCTGCACAGCACGGCTCAGCTCGGCTCTATACACACTGGTGTGCTTCATTAGTGACAGCCTGTTGTCCATGAATGAATAACACATCAACAAGGAGCACTTTGGATGACATTATGTTCTAACTAGGTCAACAGCACATAGGGAATGATTGGACTGACACATGACGTCTTCTCTGGTTAAATTTAATCTGTGGAGGGCTTTGGAGGAGTGTCACAGAGCATAAGATAAAGATTCATTGCTCTGCATATAGACGACACATTGAGCTTTAAAAGTCCTATGTTACACAAAATTGACCCTTGTGAGCTTTAAGCCATGCTAGAATGTTGTTTCCTCATCAAAAACATAACTGGAGTTGTGTTTTGTTTCATTCACACGTGTTTGAATAACCCTTTATTATTAGTCTGTCTACATCTCCAAAGCTCAAAATGCTCTGTTTCACGTAATCATGCCATGTGGTAGTTTTCAAGTTAACAGCTACCTATTCTTCAGGAGAGATAGGCAATTTCGGGGCTGAAATGATCCAGATAATTCTGGTGAAGATGTATGGAGTTTGAAAACACAGTGGAGCAATTCCTGTATAACCACATGACATCACAAGGTGGAGTGTTTTCCATTTGAGAGAAGAACAGCCTAAATATCCTGGCTTTGTGTGTTTAAAATGTGTGAAAGAAACAAAATACAACTATCCTGGCTTATGTGTGAAAGAAACAAAATACAACTCCAGGTATGGTTGTGATGGGGAAAGATAGGGGGTGGGTGAAAACAGACATTGTCTGAGCACTCAAGCCTTGAATACAGGACAATGCATTATTACTCAAACGTGCATGAATAAGTCAAAATACAACTGTAAGTGAGCTATGATTAGGGGACATCATTATAACGTGGTGAAAAGCTCATAATATAGATAATTCTCCAAGTGTATTTGACCACAGGAGGTCAAATCTTCATGGAGACATAGAGTAAGTGGAGACAACAAGGCTGCATGGTATGAATGTAAGGACATTTCCCCCCATGTTTTTTCAGTGCAGTACACACTACCAAAATGTAAAAAAAAAAAAAAAAAGTTTTAATTTTTTTCTATTTTTTAGCTAAAAAGTTACATATGGCTTGAAGTTTTTGCTGTCAACTCTGGACCACTTGTGGTTCTTTCTTCAATGTTGGTACATTCTCTTATGCAGCAGCAGTTTTGTGCCTTGAATGTATTGTTCATTATTTTCCTTATAGAAGAAAAAAGACGAAAACCAGGCAGCCAACTCTTGTAACTCACACGTATGTCTGAGCAGCAGAGGGTGGACACGGGTCTGGTTCTTTTCACAGTTAGCCTTCGCAGACAGCTCTCCTGCCTCCACGCTGCAGCCACCATGGCTAAGGCCCTCTCCAAACATGCTAACAGCAAAGCATGTGTGTTGAAGTGTGTGTGTGCACATGTGTGTGTGTGTGTGCGGAGCTGCAGGTTGTTTGAATGAAAATGAGAGCTGTTCAATAATACATAAGGCTGTCGGCGGAACACTATTACCAAAGAATATGTTTTATGAAAGCCCGCGTAAAGGCAGCGCAGGGTATTTCCACAGCACCATATATTTGACAGATATGACAAATTGCAGACATGAGTCCATATTGCATTTGCACTTGGCTGCGTACTATATCCCCCCAATTCTGCAAACAATGAGAAGGGGCTAAAAAGAAAGATTAGCCACAATTTGTCATTATACTCAGTGAATGTGTTAGCCTGGGTAATCTAAAAAACTCACACTGGGGCTGGGCACATACAGCGAGTTACACAAGAGTGACAAGAGCCTATGTGTAGTACACCATACTTTTACTCCTACTCTAATTCTGACTTATAAATATTAATCATCGTTTTAGATCAGTTAAGTGGAAGTTTGTGAAGTAGGAAACAAAAAGTCATAGCAGTCGAAGTAGCAGTAAGTTCTAAAACAGAATATCTCTACCTATGTCATCAACTGTCATCAATTTCATCTAAAATGACAAAAGACATTTTTCTGACAGTTTAAACATTGATTTAACAAAATAAAGGTGTTGTCATTTCTTTCTTTTTTTTTTTTCTTCCATAAGCATTGTGTAATTTAGACAAGTTTTGGCCCTTGTTTATCATTATGGCTGCTAAGATTTCTTTTCTTTTTTTTTCTTCCATAAGCATTGTGTAATTTAGACAAGTTTTGGCCCTTGTTTATCATTATGGCTGCTAAGGAACAAACCTCTACAAATGTCATATCAGCTGCCCGTTTCCGACCTGGAAATACAATTATAGCCTTGACCAAAATTAAAAATCTAGGCAATATTTTTTAGTAAAATCTTAAATCTAATTATGTTAACTATGTTTTAGAGAAATTAGTAGTCTAACCTGTCACATACCTTGAATACTGTAAATGCATCTGACTGGTTTTCATGCTTTTTTTCTAATTCTGACTTGGTTTGGTAGGATAGTACCTGTGGGAAATATTTATCATAGTTTTACATCAGTTTAGTGGCGGTTTGTGTGAAAATAAAATAAAATAAAAATACAAACACTCCCCCATCCTTGCCTGGTGTATTTTAATTACATTTTTTTCCCCCAAACTAAAACATCTGTTAAGAATATATACTTTGTCCTTGTACTTGTGTTATACACCTCCATTTTTTATTATTTATTTTATTTTTGTATTTAATATTGTTATTGTGCACAAATGTGGCCTTGTGCATAAATTGACCGCCTTTAGCTTTGATTATGGCAGGCTTCGCTGTGGCACTGTTTTTATAAGCTTCTGCAATGTCACAAGATTTATTTCCATCCAGTGCTGCATTAATTTTTCACCAAGATCTTGCATTGATGGTGGTAGAGTCTGACCGCTGCACAAAGCCTTCTCCAGCTCATCCCAAAGATTCTCAATGGGGTTAAGGTCTGGACCCTGTGGTGGCCAATCCATGTGTGAAAATTATGTCTCACACTCCCTGAACCACTTATTCACAATTTGAGCCCGATGAATCCTGGCATTGTCATCTTGGAATATGCCCGTGCCGTCTGGGAAGAAAAATATCCATTGATGGAATAACCTGGTCATTCAGTATATTCAGGTGGTCAGCTGACCTCATTCTTTGAGCACATACTGTTGCTGAACCTAGACCTGACCAACTGCAGCAACCTGTTACCTATTTGCTTAGTTAAATCCAGGTGGCAACTTTTTTTTGGCCAGGCAGTGTGATAAAGATGAGGTATTATGAAAAATATTTTTTTTTAGCTTTCCACAATGTTATAACGCTCCCTCATCAAAAACATGGCTGAGGAGGCTTTAGATGTTTGAGTATTTTAACGATCTCTTCCCGGCCCTATTTGAACCCTCCTTCTGGTTAGCTGTAAGATTTTGTCCAATGCTCAGCCCACGAACCTACGTCATCCCTGCTCCCACAAGACAATTCTCCATAAATATACAAAAACATGATACAAAACTTCACACAGCAACTTCACAAACCTGATGAGTTGTGCAATAGTTTCGGGATGCACGCCTATTGTGTTGTGACAGCGCTCTGAAGGGGGAGTGACTTAGTGACTCGGGGAGCAAAGGGAAGCGGGATTCAGTGCGTCAAAACCAAAAGTGAAACTTATAAAACATGTTAGTATGTTGTTTTCAGGGAATATAGCATTTTCAAAACAAAAAAAAAGCTAACAAGGTGATCTAAATATGTTATGTGTTAGCAGTTAATATCTCACAGAAGTAAAATGCCCCCTCTTTCATGTAACATTACTCCTACTTGAGTACAAATTGCAGCTACACTGTCACCTCTGCAATATACAAACTCACATTACATTTGTTTGATAGCCTACGATTATTTATCCTACCCCATGGATGTGTTGTTTACATGCAATAATTTAACAATGTCACCATGGCAACAAGTCCTGAACAAGCTGGACATTGTCATTCACTTCATGTCAAAGGAAGAGTTCAAATTACAAACTGCAGGATCAGTGATGAGATGTGGGATTAGGAACGAATCATTTTGAATATACAGGCGCACTCGTATTTGAGAGAAGACAGAAATCTGATCTAAGAATCCCATGCATTTCAGAACATGTTTGTAGAGATCTAAACTACTCGCTGAGCAGATTTTACACAGAATGAGGCCCCATGGAGACACAGGGAGGGCATCTGGCACACAGGGATATTCCAGAACATGTTTTTTAGATATTTAAACTACAGGCTTAGCAGGTAAGACCCCATGGAGACAGGGACATTAGCTCTCTGGAGAGGGCATTATACAGTGTAAAGAAATGCAGCTTTGTGACTTCCTCCCGGAGACTATTTGGATTGTGATTGTGATTTTTGATTGTTTTCCCTGTATAGGTTTACCTCAGGTGTCTCAGTTTGCGCTACCATTAAAATCATGTACAATACAATCTCCTCCGTGGCCAAGACTCTGCTGTGAAAGAGATCCTGATGAGCAGTTTATGATTATCTCTTGATTATATGAATGTTAGTGTTTCTCAAACAGTGGTACGTGGTCCAAAGGGGGTACTCAGGGTCCTCAGCCAGTTCTCTTTATTTATTTGGATTAGAATTCCAATAGTATTTTCTGGTTTCTGTTCAGTTTAGACATGATGTAGTCCACATTTAGGCCCATTTTAGTCCTGTTTTAGAGCCGTTTTAGTGTTAGACTACCCTCGATGATACTTGGGAAGACAAATATTTAGGAGTTAGGTGCTACTTGGTGTGAATAATTTAAGAGCTTAAGATGTTAAGTGTGTAAATAGTATGTACGTAGTAACATGGTAACTAAAAGTGTAATTTAAGCATAGTTTGTATATGGACTTAGCTAACCTGCACTGACTCTGGCTGCAGTTCACTTTCTATTGAAAAACTGTCACCCCTCTCTCTGTAACTGCTACTGTCAGGCTCGTCATTTTGGTCTTAAAATGTTTGTAGTGATTTGTGCTACATGGTCCTGGTATTTTTATTTCACTATTGTGTCCATAAATCAAGATATGAACATTAATATGGCCTCGCTCCAGATTGGTGCTTTGGTAGTTATGATATTCACGGTCAGAATTCCAAATATGGTACTCAGCTCCAAATTTGCCCCTTTAACTGCTGTCCTCGATGAGTTTCATTTGGCTGGAGCCGAACACTGTGGGTGATGTCACAATCCCTTAGTCCACTTCTTTATACAGTCTATGAGTTTGAGGTGCACTATGTAACTTTTCTGGTGTGAGATCTTACACTACACTTGTCTCCATGGAGATGTTGTTGCTTCCCCTGGAATGTTCCACACTATTAAATTAAACTTGTCTAACTTGCATGTATTAAATATTAGGAGTGGGACGACACACAGTTTCCACAAAATGAGACAAGATGTGAGATTGGGTCCACGAGAAAATACGAGATTTTAACATAATTTATAATAAATTGCCAGGCCAAAACTGTGAACTGGACTGCACTATGTTTTAATTATTCTTTTAAATATTTTTTGTTGTCATGGTCTTTTTGGAACTACAGCTTCTCAAGAGGCGTAACTAACTAGCTCTTTTAAGTCCTATCTATCTATAAATACAAGGAAAACAAATCTCACAAGATCATTTTTCTGTGTGCACAATCTTTTGGAAAACGTATCTCATGAGATCTTGTGGCATGTTTTCTCATCCCTATTAAATAGCATAGTGCATCTTTAAAGATAAAGCATACTTAAATGTCTGTGCATCGGGCCCCTCCTTCAGTACTAATGGGGTCAGGAGCATTGGTTGACCACAGCACAGCGCCCGGGGAACTATATTCAGATTTTCAGCCAGGCTTGGTCAGGAATGCTTATGTTCAGCTTTGTGCAAGTTTTATATTTATGGGGGAAACCCACCCAGACCCCTTCTGTATTATTCCATTGTAATGTGATTGATCCTGACCCAGTATGAAGACACTACATTACATTTTTAGTCATGGCTCTTGACTATATTTTTGACCAGGACTGATAGAGGCATATATTCTTCGTCAGTTTATATGTGGTGCATCTCCATCCTATTGCCACGCCACTGCACTGTGCTGTAATGTGAGAAAAAGGGATAAACTCTATATAGAAATGCATATTCAAAAAAAATATCTCTTCCTCACTCTCCGCGGGTGGTCTCATCCTTTTTCCAAGCTTGGTTCCTCCACCAGAGGTCTGGGAGCTTGAGGGTTGTGTTTAGTATCTTTGCTGTTCTTAGTACTGCATTTTTTCTGGACTGAGATGTCTAATGTTTTCCTGGGATCTGCTGTAGCCACTCCTCCAGTTTGGGGGTCACTGTCCCGAGTGCTCCGATGACCAAGGGCACCACTGATGCCTTCACCTTCCAGGCCTTCTCCAGCTCTTCTCTGAGCCTTTGGGATTTCTCTAGTTTCTCGCTTTCCTTTTTCATGATGTTTCCATCCCATGGTATTGCTATGTCCACCACAATGGCTTTGCTCTCTTGTTTATCCACCACCCGTCAGTCTGTATCAGGAAGTCCCGCAGAATCTTGGATTTTCAAAAAGATTTTCAAAAACAGGTGCTCAATTGGAGATAGGGGCGGTTCTTTGCAAGGGAAAACAGCTTTTTGGTACAAGCTGTAGTAGAATGTTGTCTGTTAAATATTCCCAAAGATAAAAATCCATGGCACTCTGTTGTTTAAAGTTTCCATATTACACTATTTTCTGAGCCATGTTAAAATTCTCAAACTGGAAACACTCTGTTCCACCTTGTGATGCCATGTGGTAATACAGGAAGTGCTCCACTGTTTTTAAACTCCATACACCTTCACTAGAATCATTTAGATAATTTCATCCCTGGAATTGCCAGTCTCTACTGAACAAAAGGTAGAAGGTGGTGAAACAGAGCATTTTGAACTTTGGAGATGTAGACAGATTAATAATAAAAAGGATTATTCAAACATGTGTGAATGTAACAAAACACAACTCTGGCAATGTTTTTGATTAAGTAAAAACATTAAAGCATAGCTTAAAGGTCACAAGAATCAATTTTGTGTAATATAATACCTTTAAAAAAATGTAAAAGCCTTTACCACAGCATGGCTATTGACTTAAAATATGCAGCAATGCGTTTAGGCTCAGCGTGGCCTTTTTTAGGGTCTAAACAGCTCACAGGTGTGTGAGCCTCCTTTTATAGGGAGAGACCTGAAAAAAAAAAAAAAAAACACCTCTGGTTCACACAATTAAAATAGACACACACATAATTAATTAATTGTGTGTGGAAATGCACATCATGGAATTAATAATGCTAGAAAAAAATATTAAAGTAGATGAATATAGCAAATGTATTGCAGTCACTCAAACTGAAGGCCCCTAAAGCTAGGACGGGCACCTTCTTACAAAACACAACTCCAGATGTGTTATAACATGGCTTAAAACCATAGATTGTATAAAGAAGTGGACTAAGTGTGACGTCATAGCATTCGGCTCCAGTCAAATGAAACGCATCAAGGGGGGTTATGGTCAACCGTTATGGGGCGAATTTGGAGTCAAGTACCATATTCCGACCGTGAGTATCATAGCAAGCAAAGAGCCAATCTGGAGGGAGACCATTCTCGCCCAAAACACACTGCTTAGCAACGCTGTCAATCAAACCTGTTGCTAACGCTAGCGGGAGCAACCTCAGGAAAAGAAGGCGCCTGATTTGCCTGTTATTAATGTTCATATCTTGATTTACGGACACAATAGCAAAATAAAAATACCAGGATCATGTAGAGCGGGTTAATATGAACATTTTAAGACCAAAATGATGAGCCTGACAGCAGCAGTTAGGGAGAAAGGGGTGACAGTTTTTCAATAGAAAGTGAATTGGAGTCGAAGGAGCCGGAAGCGCGCCCATGCTCACTTCCTATTTGGAACGCAGCGGCTAGCAGGTTAGCTATGCTAACCTGCCCATTTATATATATACAGTCTATGCTTAAAGCTCATAAGAATCAATTCTGCGTAATATAGGACCTTTAAACAGTTATACCACCAATACAAAGAGCTTTTGTGAAGTATAGAGCGTAATCACTATCATCATTTAAGCCTGGAAATTGATTCACTTTTAAGTTCACAATCCAAAATGTTGGCTGGAGTAAACGAGAGAGCCTGTCTCCTCCTCTCAGTGCTTTTGGAATTGTTTCTATGACAAGGACTTTTAATTCACTGACGTTTGTATGGCCGGCCGTTTGAAAGTGAACAGTCATGGGCTATTGAGGGTCATGTTTACATATCGCACATTTGTGTTCTGTAAGTCTATCTTTTACTCAGTAAGGAGCTAATGCTATTTCCGTGATGTAGCTAGTGGAGCTCATTCCTTTGTAATAACAGCGTATTCAGTACATCTCAGGTCATTACATTCATGTGAACCATGTCACTCGTTTGTTATGTTACATCAGAAGCTGGTTTTAATATTGTACACATGTTCATGAGAAATAAGCCAGGACACATCTTTCTCCACGCTGTGTTACTTAATAACAGAAGAAGACAGGGCCTGTGTTATCCTCAAGGACACTGAACTCGCAATGGACTCACAATGTCACTGCACTTTTAGCATAGCATAAATAGGCGGAAATACACCGCTTCTGGTTAAATTCATGCCTCAGTTTTATTATGCTTTCACCTAAAACACTGATATATTCTTCAGAACTTGACGCTGTTTATCAAATTTCTCGTGCCTACTTAATTGAGTAGATGGAAGAGATGCAGGTACTGTTAAATTTATTTTGATTTCACGAAGGCCAAGCATTTCTTAATGTTTGTGGTGAGAACAAAAAAGCAAATATAGTCATCGCAGTGGGGTCAAAAAGTCTAACAAACACTGAAAATGAAAAAAAAAAAAAAAAACAGTGCTTATTAAGTGTGGGTAGCTTCAAGGCTGCGGTGAACAGATTGAAGTGGGAAAGTTGAGTGCAGATTGTTTAAAAGGCCTCTAATGCTAGCTTCTCGCCTCCTCTCATGTTAGCTCCTCCTTTTGTCATCCTTGTCCTTCAGAGCTGGATTGGCGCAGCGGACTGAATGCACTCCAGAACCATTACTCCAGTGAGATGTAAGACAGAGCCGATCCGAGCCCTAAACTGTGTGCGACCCCTGACCTCTGCGCTCTGGCTGGTTTCCTCTTTGTATGGATCTCGGGATGCGGATAAATTGTTTTTTAAAGCGTGTTTTGGATGAGATCTGGTGAAAATGTTTGTGTCATTGTCAAATCCTTGAATCTCACCACGACTGAAAGCTAAATGGTGTGTGGAGCGTTAAATGCTGCGGTATTTTTAACACGCCACCAGGAGAAGGGGTCAAATTGTGTATTTTTGCAATGTCTCTACAGTTATGCTGTAAACTTGAAGGATTTTGTTTAAGAAGACATATTGTGCTTGTGCCTGCTATATAATTATAATCTACGACACCCGTGGATCATTATGCAATGCTGCCGAATGCTACGTGTATCGCTGATTAAGAAAATAAAATTGGAGAACAAAGTGTTTACAGAGCAGAGCCTTAAAATTAAGCGATTGAAGATTGCTCAAACATGCACAAATCACTCCAAATACAACTTTGAGAGGGCAAATGAGAAGTGATGACACTAGGTCAAGTTACAGGTCAGATCTGTGGAGAGGCGAGCCAGCTCACAGTAAGAATGCATGTTTTTCAAGGTCTTTTGGAGCAATAGTATTTTGTTCTCCTTCTTATACCAGATTTTGTGCATTATTTAATGTTTTGGCCTTCCAATTACATTGATTAGGCATTTACTCTTAACTGATAATACTTAAGCAGTACTTTCCACAAATCCTCTTCTACTCTTACGCAAGTAATTTCTTAGACCACTACTTTGTACTTTTATTTATATTAAAGAGACGGTATAGTGCAAAATCAAGTTTTTGGAGCTTTGTGCCATTATTAAATATTTGAGGTTGCTAAGTTCATTGGAATGGCTGACCACTTTAACCTTCTCCAGTCAAAGAGATGAAACATAACAGGGGATCTGGTTTGTAGGTTTACTGTCCAAGCATGTCATGGTTTGTGAAGAAAACAAATTAGGAACCAAGATACAGAAATAATCATAAATGTAATTCCCCCAAATCATATCAGATAAACATAAGCAGTCTTACTTCAACGTGAACACATGATGGCTTGAACAGAGGTGTTGGTCTGAAGAGCAGATCCATGTGCCCAACTTCAGCCTTAAGTAGTGCCAACACACCTGAACTGCGTCAGTCAATCAAGGAAATTTGCCACCAGATGCAGCCATTTCATCCACATTTGCAACAACCATGTTATAATATTGTTCAGTCATCAAAAACATGTCTGAAGATGTCTTACAAGTCATCCATGCATGTTCATAAACCTGATGTGTTGTACTTTCATGCACTCTGATTGTGCTCTGAAACCAATTAAACATTTTAATGCGTAACATGGTGATCTAAATATGTTATGTGTTAGCAGTTAATAAGCCACAGAAGTGTAATAGTCCCTCTTTAAGTACATTTGCTGGCTACTCTGCCCACCTCTGGTTCAAAACTCCTATTGCTAAAACAATTACAACAAAAACAGAGTGGGAGCAATATGACATTTCTTGATAGTTTAGAACAGCTCTATGGACTGAAGCACCAATGAACAGGTGTCTTCCACAGAGCTGCACACATAAATAGTAGAGATGCCTTCAGAATTCTGATGTGGCAGTGGCCGTGTGATGGAGAGGGGCCGGGGCCTTTAAATCGTCCCTAAGCGTCCGTCAGGAGGCACCTGTCAGCCGGTGAGTGAGGAGGGCCGTTACTCCTGCTGACAGGCGCTGGAGCTGGGGAGCCTCACCTGCCGTCCCCCTCCACACACACACACACACACACACACACATAAGGCAAACATTTGGGCATAAGGAGGGATGTTAGGAGGGTCTCTCTCTCTCTCTCTCTCTCACACACACACACACACACAAAGACGTTTCCATGCTTTGTGGGGACATTGACTTCCACCGACATTCATTTCCTGGGGACTGATGCTACAACTATAATTTCTACTTGTATCCCCTCAGTCGTCCAAGATTCTTGGAGCTTTAAGTCATGTTATAATGTTACCCTCTCAAAAACATACTGGAGTTGTGTTTTGTTTCATTCACACATGTTTGAGTAACCCTTTATTATTAGTCTGTCTACATCTCCAAAGCTCAAAATGCTCTGCTCCACCTCGTGATGTCATGAAGCTGGAGTTTTCAAGTTAACAGCTACCTTTTACCTTTTGTTCAGTAGAGATTGGCACTTCCAGGGTTCATATGATCAGAATGATTCTAGTGAAGGCGTATGGAGTTTAAAAATGCGGTGGAACATTTCCTGTATTATCACATGACATGTTTTCTTTCTGAAAGAAGAACTCAGCCTAAATATGCAGGGTTTGTGTATTAAACATGTGTGACTGAAATAAAACACAACTCCAACTTTCTGATGTGGAAACAACATTATAATGACATAGATCAGAAAATGGTGTAATATGGGCCTTTTAAGATGCCTTCTTTTGAAAACATTTCTACCATACTCGCCTAACCTTATCCTAAACCATAACCCTAACCTAAATTAAGCCTTATCTTACTGTTAAACCGTGTTGTTGATGTATTATTGAAGGATTTACCTCATAAGGACTTTTCCGTTGCCTAGAAGCAACACTTTCCTATAGACTACAAAGACGTGTGGGCCCCGGATTTATCTCCTTGAGTTCAGATTGATTGACAGTTGAGATTGACAGGCCAATCAGTGATTGTTTAAAGACAAACTTGGCTGCTTACAGTAAACAAGGGGAAGACTCTGGGGCATTCTGCAGAATTAATGAGTGAAAAAAAAAAACAGTGTCAGCCTCCCATTTCTGCTCCTCTCCCATGGACAATAACCACGTCCACCAACACAATAACACTGAACTGGAACTTTGAACTTGAATTTTGTATTGTTGCATAATGACATTAAAGGGCCTGTATTACATTATTTTCTGACCTATGTTATAATGTTGTTTCCTCATCACAAACATACCAGGAATTGTGTTTTGTTTCATTTGTACATGTTTAACACACAAGCCCTCCATATTTAGGCCAAGTTTTTTCTTTCTCTCAAACAGAAAACACCGTTCCACCTTGTGATGTCATGCGGTAATACAGAAAGTGCTCCACTGTGTTTTTCAACTCCATACACCTTCACTAGAATCATTTGGATAATTTCACCTCTGAATTTGCAAATCTCTACTGAACTAAAGGTAAAAGGTAGTTGTTAACTTAAAAACTACCGCTTCATGACATCACGAGGTGGAACAGAGCATTTTGAGCTTTGGAAATGTAGACAGACTAATAATAAAGGGTTACTCAAACATCTGTGAATGAAGGAAAATACAACTCTGGGTATGTTTTGAGGAAGTAACAAAACTATAACATGGCTTAAATCTCACAAGAGTCAATTTTATGTAATATAGGACCTTTAAAACTCCATATATCTGACTGTATGTCCTTTTGATGGACTTTACTGCTGATGCCCTTTATGCTGCTGCCAAGGCTGTTACTGTTTATTACATATGTACTGCACTGAATGTCATTCTTGTTTTGTTTACACTGGGGTTGTTTATGGGGTTATTGGATGGGGTCATGCAACTTTTGTATTGCACTTTACATCAAAACTATGTGGTGTTTGACGCTCTAAGTGTAATTTTGTTGTTTTCTTCATTGTTTTTTTCATTGTCTGCATCTGAGTTTGAATGTGAAACCTACATAGAGAAATTCAGTCTTGATTTACCTGTCAAGATTGTTGGTTCCCACAAAGCAAAGGGTCCCCATGAAAGTCCCCACACTGTTTTCAAAGCACACACAATTGTCAGTGTTCCTGGCTCCTCAAAGGCTTTAACACGTCTTCACATACACACAAATTTAAATGGATATCTTGGCAACAGAATTCATATGTACCACAGTGCAGTCCAATAGTTGATTTATTACCGAAATACCGATTTAATTTCCAAAACATGTGCCAAAACCTAACCCTCCCAGCACAAAATACAACCTGCCTATTTGAATAAACACAGTGAACGTGGAGTGAGAGCTGGTGGAGTACAGTGCTGTAACATGTGGGCGAGTGGAGTATCTGACCAAACACTGACTCACCAAACAGCACCAAAACAAACCCGACACAGGGCTCCACACCCAGGGTTCAGCTCGCTCACACTCTCCCCACGCTAATGGCCCCAGCACTGGGTAAACATCCTCTCGTAGACCTCCATCACTGTAGATGTGTCAGCGGAGGCAGCAGGCTGACTTCCATGGGGTAGGAGTGTAGATGCATTGACTTAAACCTTTAAGTTAACCTTTAAGTTATTTTATTATTATTTGTATTTCAACTGCCCAGTGTGCTTAAATTTCCCCTAAGGGATAATATATCAAATTTAATTAAAAACAAGAAAACAAATTCTTACCTTGAGCAAGGTCACCTCTCCACAAATCTGACCTGGAACTTGGCCTGGTGGAGTCACCCACTTGACTCATTGGAGATAAGATAAATGCTATACCACAGAGCATTCCAGACAATCCTATAACGTGTCCATGAAGACGAGCAGGTGGTGCACTTCCTCTAGCAAAGGCATAAGTGTACAGATAAGAACATGGGCTGGAAAGCTTATTGCATAACGTTCTTTCAATTGATTGATTATGTGTG